>VMKM01003268.1:0-41591 GCA_008360985.2 Macquaria ambigua | reverse complement strand
CCCCCCCCCCCGCAGCAGCATCACAGGGCAGCTTAAAGAAGGGAAGAGCTGCTTCCCTGCCAACCGCCTTCTGGTAAATGTGTAACAGCTGCTCAGCACTTTCAACCAGGCTTGCTCAATATTTGGGTTGTTTCCCAAATCAAAGTCCAACCTTTCACCCCCCCCCACCCCCCCGCCACGCCTCCCTGCTATATTTGATCTGTGTGTGCTGACGTCAGCACGCCCCCTCTTATCTCCACTTTCACAAGTAAAAGATAAAATCTGTTTATGTCATTTGTGTATCACAGTCGCAGTGTTGTCCTGAGGCCTCTGTTACACAGCTTTAAATCCTGTCTCAGCTGTTGAGTAAACATGATACTTTGAGTTAAGGACCTGATTTAGAAACAGAAAAAAAAGGATTAAAATGGGGAAAACTGAGGAGAATAATTTAAAAATGAAGCTAAATCAGGATTAAGACACCAACTGTGTGTTAACCATCTCTTAATCCAGTTCTTCTCCAACCTTTTCTGTCATGCTCAACTTTGAAAGCTGCAAAGCAAAGTTGAATTTCACTGAAATAACTTTATCATGAACATGACCTGGTTCAAGTTGTTGAGCCATGTGTCAGTCGGTCCACCACTTTGGTCCAGACTGAAATATCTCAACATTTACTACATGGATTGGCATAAACTTTGGTGCAGCCTTTCGTGGTCCCCAGAGGATTAATTGTAATAACTGATCAATAACTTTGGTCAAATTTTAAATTTGCCCAATACTTTGCTTTATGACCAAATATCTGCAAAACCAATGACATTCCCATCAGCCTCCACAAATGTTAGCATGCTAACATGCTACATGCAATGCATTAGCAATTAGGTCAAAGCACTGTTGTGCCAAAGTACAGCCTCACAGAGCTGCTAGCATGGCTGTAGACTCTTAGACACGAGTCTCTCACTCTACACTGACAGTAAACCTTTAAACCTGAAAAGTTTGGCTTCATCATATTTCAGATTTGGGTTTGCTGAGCCAGTATCACCAGTTTTTTTCTTTCACAGTGTCCATCTTGTGCTTTATGTGTCAGTTTGCTGTCTAAACGACCCGCGTTCAAATCCTTTGTCGACAGGTGTGTCTACATACTTTTGGCCATATACTTCATGTACCTTTTACCTTAATTTTAATATGAAACATTTAATGGGGTTGAAGGTATAAAAGAGTGTGTTATCTTGTCCTTTTGTTCTTTGTTCCTGCAGCTTCTTTTCTGTGAGCAGTTGACCTTTACTCTGTGAAATAAATACAAATCTTATCTTGGAATTACAACATCCACCATGTGGCAATATCTTTCTACTGTGTGTGTGTGTGTGTGTGTGTGTGTGTGTGTGTGTGTACAGGGCTGTTGTTGAGACAAAGTCCAGAGTTAATGTGCATGCAGGGTCAGGCTTTGGTTAGTTGTACAACAGCAGGCACGTGGTGGGAGAGGGTCTGCTGCTCTTTACAGACAATTTAGCTCTGTGTTGGCCTGCTAACGCTGCGTAGCGCACATTTAGCCTAACTGTTTACAGTATGTGATATACATGACTGCTTGTGTGACGCAGGCCCACATGAATGCAGGCCTTTACAAACGTCTCAGAAGGCTTCCCTGTGGAGCACCAGAGCTCAGACAAAACAAGCCGGTTTTATCCATGCAAGCCAAAACTAGATTCCCCCCCCTCGGGAAGGAGGATGCACCAGATTAACATCCAGATGAGGAGGCGCGTGTCACTGCCGGGGTTTGAGGAAGAGATTCCCCACCTGACTGGCAGTCAGCTGATAGCAGGCGGATAAATGCAGGCAGTGTGGAGGCAGGGAAAATCAGGTCACTGCTGCTCCGAAACAAGGACACACATTTTATTTCCAAAGAGGAGGGGGAAAAAGACGACTGGAAAACAGGATTTATAGTCTGGGTTATTTTCAATGGAGTCATGATGTTTCCAAATTGCTGTTCTTCCTCGTCGTGCTCCAGCAGTATGTCACCTCGCTGACATAAAAGTCCACAAACCCAGAGCGACTTTTAGAGGACTCGAAACCACAGAAAACCCCTCCTCAGTCTCACCTCTCCTTTTAGTTTTTGGTGAACTCTTAACGAGGGCGTGTCATTAGTCAACACATCTTTGTGCACACTTTCAGACAGCAGACGTCAGCAGGTCATACGTCAGCGTCAGCACCAACTGCTACAACACGTTGTTTTAGATTTTTGTTGGCTTCAAAGGAAGAACAGTTGTGCTTAAAGTCTCACAGGCTTTATCCTGAATCTAACAATCATTCAGTGCATTTACAGGCACATAACTAACCTGGTTAGTAACAGGTTTCTAAAGATGTAAATCTCAGCTGGAGAAATCTAAATTCTTCAAAGTTCAATAACACCTTGGTACTGTATAACAAACAATAAAGCAGTGGGTGGAGGAGAAACCTGATTCCTGATCAGCTGCATGTTTTACTGTTCAGGTAAACACATTCTCTGATTTCCTGCCTTAACCTGATTCCTCCCAATAAACAGGGATTTGGTGCTATACAAATAAAATTGAATTGAATTGAATTGAAATCGCTCATGTGGCAGGAATAACAATAAATCTGTTTCAAAAGTAACTGTGCCCAATGTGCAAAAAGTGAGAAAAGTTTCAGACATTAATATAAGTAGTATGTAGCTGTATGTTGAAATAGCACAATAACCAATAAACACACAAAACGCATCAAGATTACCAGGAACTGAGGAATTTGCCGTTTCCCAGCGGCTCCATCCAGCTCACCTGCTGCAACCCCGAAATACATAATGTGAATAAAATTAGGCAAAATAAAACCAGGGATTTACAAAATTAGGGAAATTAAACACAAACTCAACAATTGTTAGAATTGATGCTCCTGAGGAGGAGCCAAAACAAAGAATTTCATATTACAACATAAGATATAATTTATAATTTTAGCTACTACCTGGCTGGCCTATCAAAACTAAACTAAAGTTGCCTGACTACTCTCAGCTCAACTGACAAAACCAAACACAAGGGGCAGCCACCCCTAAAGCTAACGTGCAATACATCAAACCGTGTAGGTGCACAGTGCCGTGAACAATCAAGACCCCGTCCAGTCAAGTCCCAGAGTCGCTAACTGAAGGTTAACAAGGTTGAAACAGCAATCAAAGTTTAGCAACAACAAGATAAGTGCTGAAAAGAAAGGTTCACAAAAGCCACACAGCCTACTCTGGAGGCTTTTTTATGCGATGTTTATAGGGCTGTTTTGTGGCTCAGGAGATACAGCAGATCGTTCACTAATCACAGAGTTGGCTGTTCGATTCCCGACTCCTCCTGTCCACACGTCAAAGTGTTTTTGGGCAAGACACTGAACCCATAGTTGCTCCTGAAGGCCAGCTCCGTGCATGGCAGCTCCATCTTGCTCCTACTGTTTACTTCCATTTTGCAACGCCCTCCGCTGATGACGCGTCCTTGATTACAATGGTTCCTTTCAAAACTGGTGGAAACGCGGGCCGGTTCTCTAGTTAGAACCAAGTTTCCACGAATCCTGAACGAAACCGGTTCAAGAACCAGACCTGATTTAGTGGAAAGAGGTCAGCAGTGAAACATTTAGATGAATACAGCGCCCTCTAGCTGCAGTCAGTAGTAATGTTTTTTCACACAAAAAGTCAAATGCCATAACAGTCAGTGTAAGAATTCATAATTTTGTCAATTTTCTACTGTTGCATCTGTTTTTTTTATTTGCTGTGAGAAGTGAAGCCACAGCTGGAGCTGTCTGATTGGCTGGTGTGGCTGCTGGTCCCGCCCATCATCACACCTGGTCAGAGATTCACCAATACACAGATCAGATATTCATCTTCATCATCCAATCCATGTTTCTTTCCTCTGGAGGATTAAAGGAGCAGACCGAGGCCTTTCTTCTTCTTCTTCTCCTTCTTCTTTTTCTTCTTCTGCAAGATTAATGTTGTCCTCTGCCACCACGCCCCACTGCTGTCTATTTCTAGACACCCATGTCAGGGAGTGCCAGCATCCTTTGTTGGCCACAATTCACATGATGGATGAAATCATCTCAAATCCTCCTCCTCCTCCCTCCATCCTCTCACACGCTCTCTCATTCCCTTTCTTTCCTCCCCCGCCCGGCTCTGATATCACCATGAACTGGGGCGCAGAAAGCCTTTTTTCATCAGGGAGGAAAAAAAAACAAAAAACAAAAACCACAAAACTGCCTAAGCTGCCTCAGTGTTTCTCTTTTCTCAAATCCCCAAACTGGATTTTGAGTGACGAGGAGGAGGAGGAGGAGGAGGGAGAGGAAGAGGACAGTGAGAGTGAGAACAGATTTCAAAACATAGAGAAAAAGAATCTGACAGGTCTGTCACTCTGACTTGTTTGTCTCTGAGGTCTGTGATGACGAGAATCAAACGACAGAGGGTGATGAAGGCTGAGAGGTGAAGGACGAGACGTTTTGTTCCCAGAGGATGTTACTTTATTCTCCAGCACGAAGTCAGGAGGAATTTGTCTCGGTGACACACTGACACACATCGTCCAGTGTGTTTAACCATAGCCACAACCTTTCTCTAACCTTAACAAGTGTTAGTGTTAGCCGTCTAACACACCTTCATCAGTTTATTTGCACAATCTTTCCTGAACCGTAACCATAAATAAGTTGCTGTGCACAGATTTTATAGAGCGAGAATTTAAAAAATGTCAGTGTTGTGTAACGCTGTAATTTAACGTAATCTGGGGTTTCACAGAATCGTCCCAAAATCAACGTTCCTGTCTGGCTTTATCTTTTTTGCCAGCTAGCTTCTTTAGCACTAGCTTTTTTCCCTGCAGTGTATCATCCCATCGAGAGTTTACTTTCATCAGTTTTTCTGAAAAGCAAAATATTCGTGTAAACATTCACAAATCTGAGTACGCACACAGGGATTGAGATACAGTTTCACACACATTTGCAAGTCATATTGCTACAATAACACCCGGTTCATCACTTCGAGTGACTTCTTTCACATTTCACGTTGTCATTTGATCAGCTGTTTATATAAAAGTGTTGATTAGTGCATCTTTAACTTTGTGAGTTGAAATCTGGGCAGCTACATGCTGACAGGGCTGTAATATGTGAGAATACAGTCAAACAGTCACTTGGTTACAGTGCATGCCACATGGCCGCATGGTCGCAACAGTCGCCGGTTTGGGCCTTTGTTGCATGTCATACTCCGCTCTCTCCACGTTTCCTGTCTCCCTCTCCACCCGTCACTGTCAAACAAAGGGAAAAAATGCCCCAAAAAATAGTCACTTGGCTGCCAACTGTTCCGCTTTCAGAAGCAAGATGCCACCAAAATGTTGCTTCATTCTTTCATGTCACAGTGTGAAGAAGTTCAGACATGACGGACAGGTGAGAATACAGCAGCTGATGACCTTCTGACCTTTAACCCTGTAACCTCCACCTACTCCTCACTGTGTCACCGAGGGTGTCATCATTTCTGTCTCTCTCTCTGTGTGTATGTATTACTCATGTTGTGGGGATATGCATCTGTTTACACAGTCACATTGTGGGGACTCGCCTGCCTTATGGGGACAAAACGCAAGCCCCCATAATGTAAGGCATTATACTTTAGGCTGAAGACTTGGTTTAGGGTTAGGGGTAGGCAAGTAGTGGTTATGGTTGGGGGAAATGAATGTAAGTCAATGTGATGTCCTCTGAAGTGAGTTATGTAAGCCACACACACACACACACGTAATGTATATGCGTCCCCATGTGTGATGCTAGATGTACTGAAACCTCACACGTGGTGTTTGTAGTATCATGAAACTGGAACACGCTGCTGCTGCTGCAGTGTGTAAACAACCTCTCACACCGCGTTTCTCTTCTGCCTCATCAGCGGCGTTTCATCTGCCGGCGAGGCGGAAACGCACACACGTGTTTCCAATCCCGCCGCAGGTCAGAGCCAATCAGCCGGCCCGGCTCTGATCATTTCAAAGGCTCAGACACAGTAAACACACACACAGCGACACTGCTTGAAAACTCCAAGGCTCTCTCGTTAAACAATTAAAATGCCTTTATCGTTATGGCATGGTCATGTTAAACCTTAAAACAAACTACGACGCGTTTTGGCTTCAAGCTTTCGTCAGTGAGTCAGAAAAATAAAAATAAAAAAACAAAGCGTTTTGGAGTTTGTTTTAAGGTTTAACATGACATGATGATTTTTAAACATAATTGCTTGTCTGAATGACCTTAAGTTATATAGTTATCCATCCTGCGCTTTCACACATTTACTTCCAAGAAAAGTATTAAAGTATTAAAACACATTTCTCATTATCTGCCAAGAGGGATTTCTCCTTTTACCAGGTTTACTTTCTATTTCTCACGCCAACAAATCATACATGGAGAAACAGTTTTTTGTTTTAATGTTATCATCACTGATGGGACTAAAGACCAAAACTACAACAACAGGTTGTAAAAAACCCATAAGTCTCTCTGTGACCCTGTTTTCTAGCATCATTTTCTGCTGTTTGTGTCGACAGGTGCAAAGGGGAGCAGAGAGGGTCAGGGACAGGTGTGGTCTGCTGCTCTGCTGTGATGTAACACAACTTCCACTGAGTTTTCACCATCCTCACAGATCAAAGGCTCGTCCCTGTTTTCTGCTTTCTCCTCCCACGCTCCATCCATGCATACCAATCTGACAGCTCCTACTATTAACCACGGTGTGTGTGTGTGTGTGTGTGTGTGTGTGTGTGTTGTATAGCCTCTGGCTGCAGCTGTATATGTCTTCGCAGCTCGCAGCGTTGTGTTTCTAAACTTGTGTTGCTTGCTCTTCCCATCTCGTGTTGTGTTAGAGCTGCAGCCCACACAGCCGAGCTGCGAGCCCAGAAAACGAGCCCGGCGGCCACCGGCGAGCCCGAGGAGACGCGGGCGACTGCTGCTTTTAGCACACTTAAAGGAGTAATCCGCAAAACCCGCGTTTTTCTCACTTCGTCTGCTTTGGTTTCACTGCACTCACCCACCTACTTTTGCCCCGCCAACACTTTTTCATCCCACCTGTGCATTTTCATTTTATTAAATGCACAAAAGAACTAAAGAAATAAAGTCCAGAGCAAAATATCTCAACAGCTACTGAAAAGATTCCCACGAAATGTGTTGTAGATATTCATGATTGATCTGCAGGTGCCCAGGTGGCTGATGGAGGTTACACCCCACCTCTCCAGGCCACCCACGATCTTTTGTTTAACTATTACCAGCAGCTTTCCAGATGGTTTCCTATAACACGTTGTATATTGTGTCCTATAGCAACCATATGGTTAAAAATAAAATGTAAATATCAACAATATTTCCATTATTTTCCATCATTGTTCTCAGTAGCCAGATTTCCAAATGAAGTGCAAATTTTAGCTGAATGCTGAGAACATTTCCGTCCACTACCATTATGCGATAATTAGGAGTCGGTCCTTTAAACCATCGCAGAAGTAATTAATTACGTCAAACACTGAAAAACAACATGATGGAAATATGAGTTTTCTGTTAGTTTCATGTGTTAATGTGAGGAAGGTTTCAGCCTCCTCATCGCTCCGCACAGATCGGATGTTTTCGTCTGCCAACATTTCTCGTCTCTTCAGTGGAAGTTTAACTCACAGCTTCATGTACGTCATGATTTATTCGAGTCTGTTCCCGTTGCACTTTGTTGCATTTTGTTTGTATCAAAACAACTTTTGCACCTCAGCTGAGCGTAAAAAATTTTCTGCAATATTTCAAGATTTGTTAAAATTTTCTGTGCAAATTTCTTTTATGCGCAAACCCACCTAGTGTTTCCAAACACCCGTGACGGTCCTGCTAACACTTTAAAACCGCCACGACCCTGTTAAATCGTATCCTTTTTCACTGAAGATTGGTCCCTCGTGGTGAAATCAGACTTGTGCTGTTTCCCAGCTGTGCTTCAGCACGCAGGATCCATCTGATCCTGTCCTTTCATTCACTGATTCATCGAGTCCTCCCACAGGCGGGGCAGGATTTCCACCACGACCCCGACAGCTTCACATGCTCTCATCTCATTCCCAAGCTACAAAAAAAAATCCAACCCTACTCTAATAACAGCCTGTGCATGGTAGCTAAAATCCCCACAGGAACAGGCAGCGGCAGAGATTTCTCTCCCTCTGTCGTTGTTAGCTGCAAACATCTGGTTCCCAGCCATGATTCATGGCAGAGCGCTGCCCCCCCCCCACCCCCCCTCGGCCGTGGTCGGGGATGGGATCGGGTTTTGTGGGAAGGGGAAAAAACTCTTCGGTGTCAGTCACAGCCTCATGGAAAGTTATCCAGCGGGCCAGAGGCAGGATATGTTTAGATGGTGGCGGTGGTGGTTGAGGGGGATGAGGAAGGGGGGGTGGGGGGATGCATATTTGTGAGAGGGGATGTTTGAGTCCGGGCGCTTTGCCAAGAGAGAGAGAGAGCTGGAGGGAGGATGAGGAGGATGAGGAGGCGGTAGAACTGAAGGCTGTAAAAAGCTGTATTAAAAATAAGTCATAACATCCTATTTTATTTTTTTAAAAGTTTTCTTTTCTTATTAAAGATAAATGTCAAGCAACATTTGCATGAGATTACTTATTGGAATGTAACTGGTTTCGATTTTTATTAGTCAGATATTGAATCTACTTTTTGGCTCAAGCTGAAAAGCCTCATCAGTGCGTCTTGTTTTAAAGCTGCACTAATCAATATTTTTATATTAACAATAGATCAAATGAGGATGTGTAATGTGAAAGGTGTTGTTCATAGTGATGAACCCACCACCTCTGCAGCTCTGCAGAGCTTTTAGCCTCTTTTAGCTCCTACAGTAGTTTTGGTTTTTATAAGGCGATAATATGTCAGTGTTGTGTTTACAGCTTGTAGCTCTGTAAACCAAGTGGCCAAAATACAAACAGTTAATGCAGGTTTAAGGCAGTAAAGAAGTATAAATAATAAATAGTCACTTATTTCAGGCTTCACAGACCCCTCTTTGCAGGCCTGTTTTAAGGATTAATAATAAAGGCTGGAGGAAAAACAATGCTGGATAAACTCCCGGTGGCTGTCATATTATTCATGCTGACTACGGTGAGCATAATGTATATTTCCATCACTTTAATTTAATAAATTCAACAATATAATCATGCTATCTGCAACACTGTTAGATTACTCATCTAAAGTGTTATTGTCTGATTTCAGTCACTGCAGGTGTTTGTGTGTTAATGTCTCAAACTGTGTGCTGTAGTAACGTGTAGTAAATAAGCACCACAAGATGGCAGCAGCTACATTTCAACTGCCTTGTGGGAACCATGCAAGTCAATGCATTTTCCACAACACATTTCCTGCAAATGTTTCACAATAAAAGCCTTGTTAGAGGCTAGAGGGCTTTTAATTTGAAACTGACACAGGAAGTGTTGAGGAACAGCTTAATGCAGTAACTTTAACAGGGCAAACGGGAGCAGATCAAAACGAGGCTTCGTACTAAACTATGACCAGTTATACTTCTCAAACAGAGGGAATTAGAAATAAAGGCCTGCCTCTAATACAAGCCTGCTTCAGATAAAGACCTGGTCCCTCCTGCAGTTCAGGTAAATAAAGGCCCCGGCCACTATTTGAGGAAATTTGGTGGAAGTAGCACAACGTGTCACAACGTCTGAAAGGTCAGCGTGGTTTGTTGAACGTATGAAGCGTTCGTCTCCGACCTCCTGGCAGCAGTTTGCATCCCGTTTCCCACCAGCACTGAGTGGTAGTTCATTGTAACCGTGACCATGACTGTTCTCTAACCAAAACGTTATGTTTGTTTCTACTTTATTTGCAATTTTATTTTTCCTGCTGTATCCTCTTTCAGAATTCCTCTTTTCATGGACGATGATGGTGAGCCGTGTTGTCAAAGACTGTTACTGAATGTATATTTTAAAATCAGTTTTGAATAAGAAATAAATCAGTGGAACAAAACAGACTCAATATGCAGCGACAGGGTAATTTTTCTCACCACACAATGTTAGTGTAATACTGACAAAATAAAGACAGAGATAACGTTGACTGTGATGGATTATCTATCTGCATGTTGGTTTTCATATGAATAAACTGAAACCACACATTCATCAGTCCTCCTCACATATTGGGTGATGCTTTTCTTTCCCTGTGTATCCTCAAAGAGCCCGGGCATGCAGACTGAGAGAGCTTTTTCCTCCTGCAGAGAAAACCCAAAGTGAGGAAGCGTCTATGAGGAGGAAAGCCAAGCTTCCACTGTGGTCGACCTACTTTCACCAGGAGCCAACCTCCATCGAGGGGAAAATGGCAAAAAAAATATAGAAACCAAGCCTGCACTCAGTCTGGGTTCAGAAGAGCTTGAAAATGGGATTTAAATTGCTCTAAATATGGATGTTTGGGAGCTCTGAAGCCTTTTTGGGGTTGTGTTTGTGCATATATTATTTTACACTCACGCTGAGATGCTTTGGATTCCAGTTCAGATTTTAACTCACCACTTACACTGAAAACAAACTGCCACAGTCGGAGGAAAACACTGACGGGCGAATTCACAAAGACTGGATTGCAGCCGCTGATAGCACCATGAATTGCGCATCACTTGCAACCACTATCTGCCCTCTCTCGAGCTCGCCTGGCATGACGCCTGCTACAATCACTGCTGCCATGATCACTGGAAACTTATAAATGCGCTTCAGATATCACCAACTCTCTGAAGACGCTGATCATTATCACTCTAACTGTGTGTGGCTGTTAGCGCTGCTGTTTGTGAATTGGACATTTTTTGCAATGAGGCTCATTTGCATAGAAAGGGGCCAATTTTGTGCCAAATGTCTGCATTTTCTACCTCATTTAAATACGTGCAAACAGCAGCGGAGCACCGAGACACTGTTTGCTTGGCAGCGCAGTTACTTTGTGGGTGCTTTGAGAATTAAATGGTTTCTTTTGGTCTTATTTGTGCAGGGTTAGTGGTCGCAAAAGCCGCACAAACCTTCTGTGAATTTGCCGCTGAAACTTCAAAAACCTTTCAGGGATTTGAGAAAATAGAAACATTTATTTTTCAAGTTAGAACTGAAGATTTGTTGTGGTTTCAAGAGTAACTTAACACCAGCGTTTCTTTGCCCTCTCTGGGTGAAAGTTTAAGCCTGTTTCACCTCTGACCTCACCCAGGTGTTGCACCTGTAACCACAGGTGACAGTGATGTCACGGTGTCCTGGAGCACACCTGTACATCACTGCCGCAGGATGAGAAGTTAAACCACTGGAGACCAGGACAAGAAGAGGAAAAAAGATGGAAGTCTAAAATCCTGCTAGTGTCTCCAAGAGGCCACCAAAAGTTACAGAAACATTTTTACATTTCTGTTTGTGTTGGTTGGTGTATTTTTGAACTTTGGACGGAGCTAGGCTAGCTGTTTCCCCGTTTCCAGTCTTTATGCTAAGCTAGGCTAACCAAGTCCTGACTCCAGCTCCCTACAAAACACACGAGAGAGTGGTATCGTATTTTAATACAGGAGTCCAACCGGCTGGAAATAAAAACATTTTTAGGACTCTCGTCAGGACATGTTGGTCTTGACCGAGTGTGACGGAGGGACGAATGGACACAGCTACATCACCATCAGACCACTGTACACACCAACCCCCACTCCCTGCTCCCTGAGAGGGCGGAGGGGGTTGCTGGGTAGACGCGGTGACTAAACTTAGATAAAACCACCCATCTATTCCCAACACCTGACTGTGTGTGTGTGTGTGTGTGTGAACTGCTTTTTCTGGATACATGAAGTTATATTTAAAACAAACATCTGAACCCAGACCCAGTGAAACCTAAGACCCCTTTTACCCTTTACACACACACACACACACACACACACACACACACACTTCTGTACTTGTGAGAACCCTCACTGACTTAAAAAAAACCTTAACCCTAAAATCAAGTCTTAGCCATCAAATAGTGAAGAATGGACATTTTTTACTTTCCAAAAATTGTCCACACCTGTACTCACTTAAAAAAAATGTTGCCAGTTTTTAAAAATGTTAATTTCCAAAATATCTAGAATTTTTAAAACTGCATCCAAAATTTTCTCTCCTGCCAAAACTGATCTCATTTTCCAATTTTCCTTTCAAAAAATGTCCCCACTTTTTGAAAATTGTCTTTGTTTTCAAACATTGTCCCCGCCTGCCAAAATGCCCTCATTCTCCAAAATGTCCTCACTTTCCCAAAATTTCATTGTTTTCCAAAATATCAAGACTAGCCACAAATGTCCTCTTAACTTGGAAAAACTTCCCACTTTCCAAAAATGTCCTCACTTATATAAAATGTCCTCACCTGACATAACATTTTCCATAAATGTCCTTATTTTCTAAAAATGTCCTCACTTTTTAAAATTGTCTTTGTTTTCAAACATTGTCCCCGCCTGCCAAAATGCCCTCATTCTCCAAAATGTCCTTGCTTTCCAAAATATCAAGACTTGCCACAAATGTCCTCACTTGCTAAAAAATGTGTATTTCCATTTGTCAAAAATGTCCCCACTTATATAAAATGTCCTCACCTGACAAAACTGATCTAATTTTCCATAAATGTCCTTATTTGTCAAAAATGTCCTCTTAACTTGGAAAAATCTTCCCACTTTCCAAAATGTCTTCACTTATATAAAATGTCCTCACTCTCCAAACGTGTCCTCACGTGTAAGAAATGTCCTTGCTTGCCAAAAAAGTTCTCCATTTCCAAAATGTCCCCGACCTGCCAAAAATGTGCTCACAATTTAAAATGTCCCCAGTTCCCAAAAATACACTTACTTGATGTCTCACGCCTGTAAATCCAGTCTCAGGTTTTGGTCGTCCACACTGAAGGTTAACAAAATAAGAGTCCCCAGGTATGAAGATGATCATTAGCTCCCTACGTTAAAACATTACAGAATTATAAAGGAAACGTGAAATAAACTTTCATCCTGCTGCTGAATTCTTTTCCCAACATTTTAAATGTCTCTAAACATCCTCCAGTAAACAGCCTGTTTACTTGTTTTGCTCTCTGCCCTACTTTAACATCACAGGAGAAGCTGATTTATTTTCTTCTTTTCAAAATCAGGCCTGTTTCAAATGCTCTCAGACAAATTTGTCCTAATTTTTTTAAAGCTTTGCTGCTAAAACAGTAAACACAGATCAATGAATAAATAAATATAGATGTACAATGCAAACATGAAGGGTTCGACCAAAATAAGCTCCGGGGAAATTACCCTGACTGTGAACGGCAGCGAAGCTTCTGGTGGTGAACGTGGTCAACACCAGAACTGTACACCTGCGACCTTTGGGCTCTGTTCACGTTCACGACATTCCTAGAAGGATGGTGGATAATTTTGGATCTTCAAAAGTGTCTAATAGTCTGAAAATAGCATAATGTGATTATTAGTATGGAGTACATGCTATTAGTACATTTGAAACAGCAGATATGAAGATAATGGACGGATGCATTTGGGACACTCTCTTATCTGTAATATGATTACATCCAAGATGGCTGCCTCTGTGTTGGTGCGCACTGTTTTGTCTTGTTTTGTAAATTTCTATTTTATATTTATGATTCTTGACTTTTGCAGTGCTTGTTTTGTCTTTTCTCTTACTATGTTTATTGTGACTGAAATACCGAGGCTTGCATGTGAAAACCTACTTGGC
Source organism: Macquaria ambigua (assembly GCA_008360985.2). Lineage (NCBI taxonomy): Eukaryota > Metazoa > Chordata > Actinopteri > Centrarchiformes > Percichthyidae > Macquaria > Macquaria ambigua. Next base: position 27,969 of record VMKM01003268.1, on the reverse strand, counting down.
AATAAACCTGATTCTGATCCTGAGAAACATAATGAGATGTTTCTACTGAGTAACTCACCAAACACTGTGAGATTCTCTGTTTTTATTCATATTTGTCTCTTGTAATAACAGCATGTATCAGAAACTGGAGTCTAACCACAGCTTCTTTAACTGTGAGTCACTCTGCATGAAGCAAGTGGCTTAAAATTCCTCAAATGTGAATGGAGGTTTGGCGTGGTGCGGTGTCTCGGATATATTCAGACATGTCTGGACTTGTTTTTCCACCATCCTCACACCAGTGCACGGATTTGGTCTCAAACTAATATGCATGCTGGTGTGTAAATTTGCATGTGTGCAGCTGGAACGAACACAACGAAACTCTCCGCATGTTTTCCTGAAGCTCGGAGCACATGGTCCGGTGTGCGCCCCCTGTATCGGGTGTCGTGGTAATCAGAGACGCCTGGCCTGTGGTCATGTAAGCCAGCCGTGAGTCAGATATATTTAGACTGGTCAGCGCTGCCTTAACCTCTGCAGCTACTCAACACGCTCCCAGCTCCACCTCGGGTTACCAGCCGCTCAGTTTAGCACAAACGATGTCGGGGAACTGGACGGAGGAAGAGCGGGGATTTATGGCGAGAGATAAAAAGGGTCGGGTGTCGCTCAAGGACACCTCGATCTGCTCTACGTGACACTACGACAACCCGAAAAAAGAGCCAGGAAGCGCCAAGGCTGAAACCCAATCAGGAGTGCGAGAACGATGCCAACACGTTGACTAAGCAGTTGGCAGTAGTGCTGCCAACACCAACACATATAAAGGGCAGTAGATGCTGGTTGGCCCTGCAAATCTTCACAGGTGTTTGGCTGAATACACCTCTGCTCAGGTTAAAGTTGGGCGGAGCTGCTGTGTATGAAGGTCACCAAACTCACTGCACTAATAAGACTTGTTTGAAATGAGTCTCGCGTTTCCACCGCAGGAGCTTTCCCCAGGGACCAGGAACTCAGTACGTTTCCACCGCAGGGACCAGGGTCTATATTAAGTCCCGGGGACATTATTTTACCCCTCAAAAAGTCCCTGCTCGGGGAGTAGTACTTTCCAAAAGTACAGGAACTCTGGGGGTGGGGCTTACAGCGCTGAACCTTTCTGATTGGTCGAGTACTCGCAGCATTTTATTTCAGCTACCATTTTTAAAAATCTTGTTTTTTATTCTTTGTGCTTCAACACAGAAGAAAGCATTCGACAGACGGACCGAAGACCAAGTCCAGGTCTTACAGAGATCTTCCATGCTTACTGTTGTTGCAGCGTCGCACAAATAATGACGCCTGTCCGTCGCTTTATATGACGTCATCGTTGTTGTATAGTCACACTAACAAATGTAAAAACAGGCGTCACTTTTCATACGTCAGTGGACTAATTTGCCTAAACTCAGACAACAACGGGCTGCAGGAGCCTTTTAGTTCCTTGAAAATTAGTTCCTGGGACTAAAGGTTCTGGGTGTACTTTGGGTGGAAACGCAGCTAATAATATATTAATTCCAATATGACCCACTGCAGAGACCATCAATTAAAGGGACACTCCAGCAGTTTAGTGTTGGACTTCCACAGAGTTGGGAGACTTGCAAAAGATACTACATTTCCCATAATGCAACTCAGTAGCATCTTCCATTAGACCCTCCGTGCCCGGTAAACGCCCACATCTTTCAAACTCCATCCAGTTTGTCATAAAGTAATTGTATTGATTTAATTTAATGAATTATAGGCTACGTTCTGGATAAAATTCCCATCTGTAGTGGAAATAGACGACTCAGGCTGACAGAAAGTGAAAGTCAGTAACAGAATATTTCCTGGAAGGTGCTGAAGATCTGATGGTTTGTAACCGCGGAGGAGGATCAGAGGACGATTTCTCCTTTAAGGTCTGATCCACCTCTTTAATCTGATTCCATGAAAACTGCTGCTCACAGCGTTCAGCCTCCCTGGAGATAAACCAGACTCCTCACTTCATCTGCTGCAGCCGACAGCTCCACAGGGCCAGAGGACGGCTGGGGATAACAGGTCTGACTGTGTGTGTGTGTGTGTGTGTGTTTCTGGGTTTCCTGGAAACATCCTGCTGTGCCCGATCAGGAGCTGTGGTGCAGCCAGCTCAGCAGATTGAGCTGTTGTTCTGTCTGTTCGTCCTCAGTGTTATTTTATACCCAAACTGGCAGAGACTCTGTCAGCTCTCCTGGACCTGAACCCTGATATCAACTCGCAGAGGAAGAGGAGCGTCCTCACAAATATCAAGTCTCACTTCCACTAATCAGTAAACTGAATTAACAATAGATCAACTGTCTGTGTGACGTGAAAGACGTCACCATCTCTGCAGCTCTGCGGAGCTTTTTAGCCTCTTTTAGCTCCTGGTTCTGGTTCTGGTTTTGGTTTTGCAGCACATTTCCTGTCTGGTTCAGTCTCAGTGTTTTCTGATAAAGCCACCTGTCCACTACCTGCTCAGCAGACAGACACAGTTAGAGGCGAGCTGGGGAACACAGGGGAGCATTTAGCAGCTAAAGAGGCAAATAGTTTTTCTGAATGTACTTTACATTAATGAGCCAGTCATCTGGTTTACCTTCCCACAGGAGTTAGACTGGGGGGTGGGGGGGATTGAAGAACCTCGACACTGCTGCTTTCCTCTTCAGTTATTGATCCAGCAAGTGTTCACAGTTTTTCCTCCCTTGGACATCAGGTCACTGGGTCCTGGAGCCTGATCCCTGGAGCCTGGAGCCTGACGCCTGGAGCCTGACGCCTGGAGCCTGGAGCCTGACGCCTGGAGCCTGCAGCCTGGAGCCTGGAGCCTGACGCCTGACACCTGGAGCCTGCTCTGTCACTGTGACTTCTCCTGATGAAAAAACTCCAGCAGCAGGCCCATTGATCTCCAAAGATATCAGTGTTTGATTACAGTGACATTTTCAGCCGCTGCTTCCCTCTGATGAGCTCCGGGTCCAGGCCTGCTGGCGGTGACGTTCAGGCCGAGCTGACGGCGTGCTGCCGTGGTGACTTCCAGCCAGGATGCAAGCGTGTAATCTCTTAAATGAGAATTGACTGGCGCTGTCAGAGTTGATGTTATCCCCGAGTCTGCGGATGGAGCTGCCATTATTTTAATTAAAGTGGGCCAGGGGAGGCGTGAAGACAGAGCGGGGAGGAAATGACAGAGCATGAAACATCATTTTTATTTTTTATAGCAGAAACAAAGAGGATTAACGTTTAAAACCTGAAACCTTTTTGTGATTAAAAGCAGAAGGCGATGAGCGAAGCGGGCAGCAGACCGGAGATCAGATCAACTCTGGGTTTGGTTGTCAAAGAAGCCATTTTTACTGTCAACAGGATGAAGAAGGAGACAAATCTGAAATCACGGTCATCCAGTAGGGCGATGCAGGTTGGTGCGTACGTCCAGTGTGTTGCTGTAGTTATTCATCAATATGGAGGATTGTACTTCCTGGGAATCCTTGCCAAAATCTGGTACTGGGCTGCAGCTAGCAATCATTTTCGTTAATCAATTAATCATTTTGTCAATGAAATATCAGAGAAAATAGTGAGAAATGCCTTTTATATCCACAGCTGAAGGTGATGAATTCAGATTACTTGTTTTATTCAGTTTAGTATCAAAAATGACAAAGAAAAGCTGTGAATCCTGAAAACCAGGTGAAATTCATTTGAAATAATCTTGCTGTAGAGGCAGATTCCTCCTCTTGTTTTACTCGAGGACTCAATAAGAATAGACAAAAAGTACTTTAAAAGAAAGAATAAATTGCAGGACGGCCATGTGAGCTGGCTCCATCCCTCGCGGTTCAGGGGGACGATTAGCTGGTGAAAGCCCGAATATGAGCAGACTTTGCTGGGATGCTTTCGCAGGGCGACTGGGTGCCGAGTGGAGGGCTGAGGTGGGTGTTAACCTCAAAATAGCCATCAGTTCCCGCTCAGACCCCCCAGCAACAGCCTGGTGTTTACATGCAAACATCTCGTACAGAGCCTGCGACGACCTTTACTTTACCTTTTGACACACACACCCTCGCAACCACATTACAGACATGATAAAACCTGTCGGCCCACACATGGAAACATAAACACTCCTTCCACACACTCATGTACAAACACACACACACTCACACACACACACACATTCAGATGAATTCTGCTGGGCTGAAACATGACCTCGTCACACACACACACACACACGCACACCCACACACTCAGAGCAATCCTCCTCAACCTCAAGTGTGATGATCACCCTGCAGGCGTCCTAACAGCTGCCTGAGTGCTGAGCCATAAATAAACATGGCAACAAAATAGGTACACACACGCACACACACACACACACACGCGCGCGCACACACACACACACACACACACCGGGAGTTTGCCGACATGAAGAAGATCAGGTGAGGTCTCAAATTATAAATCTGGATTTCTTTCTTGTTTCTGTTTTTGATAAAAATAATCAATAACAGAAACCTCAGGTGATACAGTGAGGTCAGAGGTCAGAGGTCAGCGTCTGATCATCACAGCTTCTTTACTTCTATTTCTCCCTCCCTCCTTTTTTTCTCTATTGATTTATGTTCACGGCTGTTTTTCCTTCCTTCCTTCCCTACACCCCCTTTCTTCTTTGCTTTATTCCCTTCATTGCTTCCTTACTTCCATCTCTCCCCTCTTCTTCCTTTCTCTCTTCTTTGTTCCTCACCTACTTCCTTTCCCACCTTCCTTCCCGTTGTTTCCTCCTTCTTTTGTTTCTTCCCACCTGTTTCCTTCAGCCTTCCTCCCTCTTACTTCCTTCCTCCCTACCTGCTTCTCTCAGCTTCCTTCCTTCTTTTCTCCCAAGAGTTTCCTTCAGCCTTCCTACCTTTGGTTCCTTCATGCTCTTCTTCTTTTTTTCTTCTCTCTCTCAGGTTCATTCCCTTTTTCTTCCCTCTGTCCTTGCTTCCTTTCCTCTTTTCCTCCCTCCATCCATCCTGTCACTTACTCCTTATTTATCCTTCATTTCCCCTTCTCTCCTTTACTTTTATTCCTTTTTCCCACCTTTTGCCTTCACCTTTCTTCTTGTCAATAATCTATTCTTTCATCCCTTCTGTCTTTCCTCATTGCTTCTGCCCTTCTGTTTCCTTTTTCCTTCTTTCCCTCCTTTCTCCCTTCCTTGTTTCCTTTTTCCTTCCTTCCTTCCTTCCTTGCACTCATCTGTCTTCAGGGATCAGCCTCACTCGTCTCTTTTATCTCCTCCCTCGATCGCGGACATCTCTTGTGTTCCTGGTTGGTAAGATAAGAGCCTCAGTTTGCCAGCAGCCCCGCCCCCGTCTGAACAACACTTTAATCTCCTCGCCATCTTTCAACCCCCCCACCCCCCACCCCCCTGCCACATTGAGTTGATCGTTATTGGAGGAGACAGCCGCAGTGTTGTCTTTGACGGACAGTGAGGAGCGAGCGAGGGGCGTCTGGTCGCCATCTTCGAGGTGATGCGTATTCACATGGATGGACTACTGACCTGGCCTACCAGGCTCCTGCACAGGGGCCCACGGGGTCCAGGTGGGGGGCCACAAGGAGACTCAAAAATGCCACATCAGACGTGTCTCTTTCAGTCTGGGCGTCCTGATATGTAAGGAGGGTCTTTTCTGATCTGTCCGTGGGGATTTGTTGAGTTTTTGAAGAGGTGGGGATTTGTTGATTTGATCGACAGCAAAGTCCGTTAGGACGAGACGCTTCTCCAATCTGGTTGTGAAGATGAGAGATAAGGTTCTCGTCTTGGCTTCACGTCATGTGGTTGTTTGAGTCACTCCAGTTTCTCTCTGTCTCTCTCCAAACTTTGTGGCCTACTTTCCCAACACTTTGAAAAATTGTCTTTGGCGAGGGTTGGATGAAAGTTGTCGGGGGGGAGATGGGGGGGTGCTGGGCAGAGGAAGCGAGTGAAGGCTTGCCCCTTTATCTTCCTGCCCAGACCTCCATCATGTCTGACTCTCCCTCCCTGCTTCTATCTGTTCCTCTCTCCTCCTCTCATGTTGTGAGATTAATCATCGGCACGAATTCTTGCATCTCGAATAAAAATAAATAAATAAAAAACAGCTCAGTTTTATGTGACAGGCTGCTCGTCGGAGCACAAACAGCCTCTTTGATGCCGTTTCACGTCTTGTGGTGAAATTTCAGATACAAAAAGGAAATTTTAAATACTTGAGAAGGTTTTGAAAGCGTGCGTACTGTTACTAACGTTGAGCCAGCCGAGCCTGATGAAGTAAAACTGGAGCCACTTCACTGATCTTGAGCGACGCTATGAGAAGAAAGCGTCGAGGCAAAAAGAGGTTACAGGTTACAGGTGAAAGCGTGTGGGAGCCGATCCTGAATGGTGCTATATGAGAGCTTAAGCTAGGTAGTGGCTCGTGCTGCCAGCTAGCTTATACTCCAGAAACCTCAGCCAAACTCATCAGTCCTGAAAGCATTTGTAAAAGGGAAACAACAAACCATAAATCTTCCTGTTGTGTTGCTCGTCTCCATGTTTTTCTATAGTATCAGTTTTAATGATATATGATCTAACGTTTCTCCTTATCATTACTCTGCTAATACCTCTATATACTGCATTTCGTTGCAACGATAAGGAAGTTGAATCTAATTTGTGAAAATACTCCTCAAGTTAAAGTCCTGCATTTGAAACCTCACTGAAGTAAAAGTATGTAAGTATTATCAGCAAAATGTACTTAGAGTATCAAAGTAAAAGTACTCATGTTGCAGTAAAAGTGTTGATTAACATTCCTGCTGCTTTATTGTGGATGTTTCAGGTTGAGCTCATTTGAACTCCTCTATATCATGTTGGCTGGTTTAATCTGCAGCAATGCATCATGGTCTATAAGATCATCATCTGTCCTGTGAGAACCACAAATCTCTAAAAAGTTTAACTTTTCATGAGCTCAGAAATAGTGTAAATAGTTTAAATAGTTTATTTAGCTTAAAGGCTTTTACACGGGGACGTGACGAGTAAACGACATGAAAATGTGAAATACTCTCGTGAATATTTCTCATTGAAACTATTCATACCGGCAGCCATGCGAATTTGCGATAGATAGATATAAAGACCAGCTCTACTACATCCAACAGTCAACTACATCAGCTCCTCACTGTCCTGCATCCGGCGGTGCTGCTCCACACGTCGTCTCTATAATTTTTGTGTCCTTTGTCGTATAATACAGGTGATGAGAAACACAAACAATCAACAGGTCTGGAGCTGTGATGTGACGTCCGTTCCACACGACGTGATTGGGTGATGCCGTTATTCGTGTGAAAGTACTCGTGACAAAAGCAACAGTTTGAAAAATGTACGAATTAATCACACACAAAAAAAAAATCCGGTGTGTTCGGTATCCTTAAGAAGGAGGAGGATTTTCTCAACCCATAAAGGAACATTTCATCCTTCAGTTTATCACAAACATGTGGAGATAGGTGGTTTTCACTGGACAGGAAGTAAGAAGTAACTAAAGCTGTCAGACAAATGTAGTGCAGTAAAAGTAGAAATGGAAATACTCAAGTACCTTGAATTTATACCTGAGTAAGTTGCTTCCACCGCTGGTTTAAGACCCTGTTTACGTGTTCAGTTTTCAACCCATATAGTTATTGTTAATTAGCTAGCTAGCTATACAGTCTGCTAGCGACAGTTGTCACTTAGCCGGTGAAATCGATGGTTCGAGATGAGAAGCTGCTTTTATCTGCCTCCGTCTGGAATGAAGGATCTGCCTCCGTTACAGGCGCAGTCTCACCAGCTGCCGGCCTGCGTTTACAGTACACTGGACCTGATGTCAATATGTGGTCATTATGCACGTGTGTGTGTGTGTGTGTGTGTGTGTGTGTGTGTGTGTGTGAGAGGTTAGAAAGGTCGGGCAGAGCCCATCAGGCTGCTCCCTCAGCAGACTGGAGGCAGACGTGTAAATCCTTCGCCTCATTAGCTTCATGTTGTCAGACGACGAGGAGAGCACGCTCCCATCAACACAGCAACATCCAAACACGCTGACACCGACCCCAAAATCAATCCACCAATTAATCAATCCGTCAATAAGTCAGACGGCAAACCAACGAGCCTGAAACCCGCTGAACGGTTAAAGAGGTGATCAGCCGACGCTGATGGAAACTCAACCGATGGGCTCATCGATTTCCACATCCGAGAGACTCGACTGTTAAACACCCACAGTAAAAATATTTCACACCTCAAAATGGTTCAGAAGGTGAAGAACTGACGGAGAAACATGAATGTGGTTTTATTTAAACCTTGTATGTCGGCTACGTGTCTCTCTGCTCTGTGATTATTGAACAAAAGGGCAAAACGGCGACTCTTTGATTCGGAGGTTACTGACTCCAAAACCTGAAGATAACAGCTGACATTTAGGTCATTTAAACATTTTCTGCTGGACGAAACATCATCAGTTATCAACAGAAAGAAGAAACACACACCGACGTGACCGGAGCCGTGGTCCATGTGTCTTCTGGTCATTCGATTTTCTTTTCAGAAACGAGTATTAAAAAAAACAAATAAACGGGTCCGAATTTAGTTTTTTTGTGGGCATAAAAAAAGTAAAATAAATGTGTGTTTTCCTGTTTACATACTGAAGTGAGTATTCAAATTAATTAGAAAACCAACACTGTTTTCATGGGAGCGCGCGGAGCGGAAAAGTGGAATACTATCAGACGTTTTAATGATTTCTGAGGAGATCGTTTTCTGATTGGCCACTTTTAAGGATCGGTCAGGTTTAGGCATGAACACTAGCATGATGATTGTGGTTCCGGTTAAAAACAACTACAGTACTTCGGTGAGGATCGGGAACCTTGGCCATCGAGGTTATAAGAAATATTGACTGGCTGTCGGTACGAAACGGGAATCGAACAGATGCTATCTCCTCCTTTGCTCCTGACACACAGCGGTAATAATTGGGCCACTGGAGGTCCACGTCAGTTAAACATAAACAGATTGTATTTACACATGCGAGCGAACATCTGACGGGGTCATTTGTCTCGATTTGACTGAGTAATGACTGAGTAGAAGAGTTCGAAGGCCTTCAGTGGTGATCAAATGTTTGCAGAATCTGCCTTTTTAACAAGACATTTTGACATCTTAATTATTAATTAATGATGGATGAATTCCATTTAGCTGCTCTAGTTTCAGCGTCCTCATGGCTCACTGTCACACTGACATTCTCCTGTTTGACAAAAACTTGGAAAAAGGCTTCTAGGGTTAGGACCATATATTTAAAAAAGTAAATGGCATGAAGACAGCAACACTAAGACGGCGCCCTCACATTGTGTGTTGTTGATGTTTGTGACTTTATGCCGTGTCACGCTGCTGCTCGCTCTGCTCTCGCTCCCTGTTTTGGTTGTTGGCAGAGCAGGCGACCGTTTTACTACAGGAAGTGAGACAGGAGTTGGTTTGTGTCGGTTTTTTTTTTTCTTAAACCGCAGCGTGACAGAAAGCTGAGTTCACTGCGGCCGAGGAGGAAGCAGCCGTTTGTTTTCATCGTCTTCTGAACACTCACTTCTTCTTCTTCTTCTCTCAGACCAGAGGGCTTTATACAAAGAGCCAGAGTAGAAATGTTTCACAATGTTGTTTTTATAAAATATATTTTTTTATAAAGTCCTGGTGGCCAAGTGGTTGGGACGCAGGCCATGAAGCCGCAACGTCCTCGGTTTGATTCAGAGACAGTCGCTGGATAATGACAGTCTCTGTTCGGTGGAAATGAATCTGTGCTTTAAAAAGTGACCCACAGATATCCGTCTACAACCTTATTATGTGTCCAGCACAGAAGAAACTGACAGTTTATCATCTGCATGAAGGAGCTGCAGGCTGCTGTCCGCCTGCTTCGACTTGTTTTGCTCCCTGGTCAGTAATGATATACTTATTTTTCCCTCAGATGGTTCGAAGGAAGACTCTAAGATGGGATTTTTCCCAATTTGGTATTACAGAAGCAAATCCTAACTAACTTTAGGAATCCTATCTTTTCTCAGGTTAGGAAATCCTCAATACTCAATCCAACATCGCTTATCAACTTTTATGTAAACAACTTTGCAACAGCAGGTTTTTCTCATTGAAACAAACGAATGGAGCAAAAACAACGACGGGCACTTAACTTCAAGACAGATGAGTTAGAGGTGTCGGTAATAACTGCAGAGAAATCCAAAGATGTTCTTCTTGGGAACTTTACAACACTAACTCGGGAGATAAAAGAAAGAGTGGGCTAAGGTAGCAGACAGTCTAGCGTATCATCAAAAAGAAACTGAGTACGCTGACTGAAGTGATACACGTATGTTGCCTCATCCTCCCCATCAAGCTGGCAAGCTAACTGGTAACATGTTAGCTGGACACTAGCCAGCCACAATAGCTCACCAAGTTAGCTGGTTGGCTACCAGTTAGCACCAGCTATTCTTAAGTTCAAACTTAGCTTAGTTATAAGTTAAAATGGGTTGCACCACACAAACTCCTTTATAGAGATTAGTGATCACTAAATATTTACACCCAGTAACTCACAGGTGTAACATAGCTAATTGAATTAATTGACAAAGCTAACGTTAGCTTGCAAATGCTACACATTTAGATTAAACTGTAAAAGAGCTAATGGACTTTGGTCGACATATCTAACCTGACACTTAATAAATGTTTAATAATGTTGTAAACTGGGAAGATTTTAAAATACATTTCACAAGAATTACACAATATCAAATTATAAAAACATTTTGCCAATAACCTCCAAATGCTAGCTAGGTTAGCATGGTCACATATTTCCCTCTCATGGATTCTACAAACTCTGAAACACATTCAGTACGTTTCTCCATGAACACAAAGTTCATTTACAAAGGATTGTCAGTTAAGTTAAATTTATCGTTTGGCACCTAAAACTGTTATTTTTGGAAGTTATATTACAGCTCGTGATGCTTCCGTGACTTCCTGTTTTTGCACAGTTTCTTTTGATTGGATGGCGGTAAAATAGTTTTTCTAGCAGCTGATTTACATTTTACTGAAGTTTTTATTGTCATTCTTAAGTTTGAATGGTGCAACCCAATTTAGTAAGTCACTAGTTTGTGACCAGTCAGACGGTCGGATGGATTAGCTTCACCAGCGTCTCTGTTCAGCATTATCTTACATAAACCAACCTGGATTGCCTGCTGGAAAGGTCACCATGAGGTCAGGGTGTGCTGAACAGTCCCCTGTGAGTGCTAATGGCTGAAAATGTAAATGTGAACACAGGTCAGAGGTCACCAGCAGATAAAGGGTGGACATCTCTTCTTCTTTCTCCTTCTAGTGTGGAAGCAGATTAGCTTTGTCCGAATGAACATTTCAAGAAATGTCCGACTAGTAGCACCCAGTGCTGTTGACGGTGTGACTGAAGTCCTACAGAAGCTGTAGCAGCCTTGAGGTTTGTGTTTGACCAGCGACACTCAGCACTACAAACTCCTGGCCCATCAGAAAGAACTGACTCCAGAACAAGGACTTTCTGGGGGCCAGAAACTGTGGCAGAGGAACTAAATTTGGCTCCTGGAAAAGTTCCTGCACCTCTCCTGATCTTCTGACCTGCAAACCACCAAAACAGTAAAAAGAGGGGAAATATCTGGTACAACACAAAATTGTGCAACAACTTTTGGTTTCATTAGTGAAACACACATTATTTGAGATCTACGTGGTGTAACATCATCTTAATAGTGTCAGTGATAATTTTAATTTTTCATAAATATTGGGAAGATAAATAGTAGATCTCAACAAGTGGTTGCAACCAGGTTGCCTCTTCATTGCTGCTGAACTTCATCTGTATTTTTCAGGTCAGTACTTGGCAGAGGTGTGGACTCGAGTTACATATTCAATGACTCAACTTGACAAAATCAAAGAAGACTTGCAAGTTTAGGACTTGGGACGTGACTTGGTCCCATCTCTGGTGTTTGGTTATAATTACCAAACTCGACCTCTGAAAGCTTATTTGGACACAAGTTATTAAGTTATTTTGAAGTTGTCTTGAGCATCTTGCTCTTTTATTTTGTTTTTATGTAAAGACGTTAGCAGCAGATCCTTTAAGTCCTGTAAGTTGCGAGGTGGGGCCTCCATGGATCGGACTTGTTTGTCCAGCACATCCCACAGATGCTCAGTTGGATTGAGATCTGGGGAATTTGGAGGCCACGTCAACACCTTGAACTCGTTGTCGTGTTCCTCAAACCCTCAAACAAATACCGTTTCCATGAAGGGGTGTACTTGGTCTGCAACGTTTAGGTAGGTGGTTCATGTCAAAGTAACATCCACATGAATGGCAGGACCCAAGGTTTCCCAGCAGAACATTGCCCAAAGCATCACACTGCCTCTGCCGGCTTGCCTTCTTCCCATAGTGCATCCTGGTGCCATGTCTTCCCCAGGTAAGCGACGCACACGCACCCGGCCATCCACATGATGTAAAAGAAAACGTGATTCATCAGACCAGGCCACCTTCTTCCATTGCTCCGTGGTCCAGTTCTGATGCTCACATGCTCATTGTAGGTGCTTTCGGCGGTGGACGGGTCAGCATGGGCACCCTGACCGGTCTGCGGCTACGCAGCCCCATACACAACAAACTGCGATGCACTGTGTGTTCTGACACCTTTCTATCAGAACCAGCATTAACTTTTTCAGCAATTTGAGCCACAGTAGCTCTTCTGTTGGATCGGACCACACGGGCCAGCCTTCGCTCCCCACGCGCATCAATGAGCCTTGGCCAATCATGACAAAATGCTGATTTTTATCTGCAAGTCAAATGTTTTTTTTATTTCTTTGTGTCTGTGCTGAGCCTCCTGTCACTCATCACACAGAGGAAGTGAGAGTCGTAGTAAAGAAGTGAGAGTGTTTCTGAGGTGAGTCGATGACTTCAGTTCAGGTTTGACGGTTGCAGGATTTTCCCGCCCTTTTCTCTCGCTCACATGATGGCGGTGACCCGGCCGGCGCTCGGGTCAATCTGTGTTGTGTTGTTGCAACAAATACGGAAGGAAACGTGCGTGTTGTCTTCAGATGACAGTGTGGTTGAGATGTGTGACACACTCTGCTGCGCCCCGTACAGTCAAACCACAGAGAACACTTACACAACAACTGCAGCGCAGTGTGCAGCTGCTCTGCTTTAACCTCCTCAACAACATGAAGGAGGAGGTTTAACATTAATAATGTTGCAAGACTCAGTGTGTCGACAGCTCAGACTGTTTACTGGCAACAACAAACACTCTTAGAAAGAACCACATTAAAGAGGTTAATGTGTTGTGTGGGGTCCTGATGATTTATCTATTTTAACCTGTAGTGGAGCTAATAATGTAGAGTTTGTCCTGAAGGTGGCGCAAGAGGAAAGGTCAAGAGGTCGTGAAAATCCACAGGGTTCATCCTCTAGAGGGCAGGAATGGGTTCAGGAATTTTAATGGAAATCCGACCATTAAAAGATTTACATTTCTTGTGTACAAGTGTGAATTTTGACCTGATGGTGGCGCCAGAGGAAAGGTCAGGAGGTCAACCAAATAATTAGGATTCGTCCTCTGGAGAGAATGAATTTCCACAGCAAATTTCATGTTGTTTTATTTCCCCTCTGATGTCCGAAGTTCGAACCTCTTGAACCTGATGGCTGCATTTTACTTCACCTTTTGAAATAAATCCGTCATCATCACATCATCTGATTCTACAGTCCTAGAAATGGTGTATTTTATTCCAGCACATTAACAGCACCACTGACATGTCTGCTGAGTAGCCTGACTTATTCTGAAAATAACAATGTGACAGACTAAATAAAGGGAGTGACAGTCCTCTGCTGGCGAGTGTTACTCCGCCTCAGTGTTTGTCCTCTCTGACCTTCACTCTGATGGCGAGGATGATGTCTGTGGTCAGATCGGCTCCAGAGCTGAGAGGAGGAACAACCTGATCTCCCTCCTGCGGCTTTCAGAGCCGATCTGACGGCCGGAGAAGGAGTGATGGGGGGCTGATGGAGTGTGTGTGTGTGGGGGGGGGGGGGTTGTGGGTAATCCTATATAGCCAACCAGAGAGAGAATCACCATCCCAGCAGTTCTGCTGTACGGTGGCGGGCGTTCTGCTCCGTTGTTTTAAGAGAATTGCACTATGGGAAGGTGTACAAGAGTTCAGCAGTTGTGGAGGAAGTATTCAGATCCTACTAAGTACTAATACCCCACTGTAAAAATACTCTGTTAAGTACTTAAAGCTGCAGTAGGCAATATTATTATATTATAATTTTGGTTGCAATAATAATAATTTGGACCATTGCATGTCACTAACAATATTTAATTGAAGGGTTCCTTTAAAAAAAACGTGTCTGTGAGCGCCCGTCCCTTTGTTTTAGTTTTTTTTAACTGGATCCGGTCTGACGTAAACAACCAGTCAGGGTTAGCTAGCATGTGACTAGCCAATCACAGCGACTCTGTACGAACAGTTGGTGAAATAGACGTGAGGCGATCAGCTAGATACGACGTATCACTCTGTTGGAGTTGTTGGAAGTACAGAAACACGGGTGTACAGTGGTGTTACAAAGTGGAGCTTCTTCCCTCACAAAGGATGAGTTTCTCACCTCTGAGTCGACATAACTAGCCAAGTAGAACAGATGTTAGTTTGCTAGTTAGTTACAACGGTTGACAACCTTTGACGTTTTGCTTCAAGTATGAGCATAATCAGGAAAATGTACTTAAAACTAGAGTGCAGGACTTTTCCATATAAATGAAGGTCCGTCACATTCAGTCCGTCACCAGACGGGTTCACACAGTGCTGATTCAGCCGATCACCTCCAGGTAAATCTCTCTGTGTGTCGCAGTATACCTGAGTGTTTAAATCTGCTGTGTGTGGAGACATTCCTGCAGCTGGTAGTAAAACCAGAGCCATGCAGAGAGAGAGTCGCGTCAACAGAAGCTCAACATGCTCGATGGTCACATGACTGACGTAGACTTCAGGTAGTTCTCTCTACATGGCTCTGGTCTGACGGAGCAGCTGCAGCAACCAGGAGTCTGGAGGAAAAACCTGAGAAGCTCCAAGAAAAGTTCCTGATGCTGCAGATAAAACAGAAACTCTGCGTTCAGAGGAAGGACTACAGTCAGGAACAGAAAGTAACAGGAGAACCATCGGTGCAGCTGTTCCTGGTTGGAGAGGCTGAAAGAAGAGCAGGGACTGAGGGCAGACAGGTTGGAAAATATTACATTTACTCTGCCTGAATAATGGATTATTGTGTTGGAGCTGTGGAGGTGTGAGCTGCTGCCCTGTAGGCAGACGTCAGTGTTTGTGTAATTACTCTCACTGCCAGCAGGGGGAGACAAAAGCTCCAAACTCCAGCTTTAAAGTATTAAAAGTAAAAGTATTCAATGCAGGAAAATGTCTCGTGACTGTTATACTATTATATATTATATCATTTGATTATTATTAGTCATGCATTAAGAAAATCAGGGAGTGAATCTCCGAGACCTCAGAAATGGGGATTTTTGTTACATCTGCTCCTGTGATGTTGCTGGCCACGCCCTCTATCTCCCATCCTGTGTCTCCCTCACCTGCTGCCACTCCCTCTGTCTCCCTGTGTGTGTGTGTGTGTGTGTGTGAGATTGTGTGAATGGAGACAGGTGAGCTGGAGTCCCACCAGCTGCAACCGGTTCTGTAATCAAGGCCTCTACTTATACTCTGCTTAGCCATGTCCATGCTGCCAGATCGTAGCTTCTCGTTAGTCTGTGCTTCCAGCCTTTTCTGCCAGATAGTGCCTGTGTATTCTGTTGTTTGTTCAGCTTAGCCTAACACCTCTTCCCTCTGCTCTGCAGTTCCACCTGCTCCGGCTCCAGCCTCCTGTCTCCTGGTCCTCATCTTGCCTGCCCTGCTTCCCTGCCCTGGACTCCTATTTGACTCAGCCACCAGTCCCAGCCTCAGCCCTGGTTTCCTGCTACCAGCACAAGTCCCCAGTGTCCTTGAAATAAACTCTCTATTAACTACACTCCTGTCTCCTCATCTCAGTCTGCACTTGGGTCCACTAGTTCAGCATCGTAACAATTGTAAGTTTAGAGACAAACAACAGGCCTTGTGCATGAACCACTTGCACGAACACATTTGATCTGAAGGTTCACGTACAAGTGACTGAGAACTTGTTGCATTCACCTGTTTTCTCATATGGAGAGTTTTCTTTTTGATGGTAAATCGGAGGTCAAACCAAACATCAAATCCCTGTTCAGGACTTTGCTTTAATGTTTCCCTGCAAAAACAAAAAACATGTCCTTTCAGGTTTGCAAACAGCTGCTGCAGTTTGTGCTTTAATGTCTGATCCTTGTTAACATCTGAACCATCTTAACCTCCGTATACAGTCGCCATGCTCCCCGCCAAAACAAAGCCTGAGGCCGCGGCTCTGACTCACTCGTCTGCGATCCTACCGCCACAACTTCCCACGGCCCGATGACAGCAGCAGAGCAGCACGCTGTCACCCGAGGCTAATAGCTGCTCCCTGATAGCTTCATTTACTCTGCAAGAGAAGTGATTTTCTTTTTTAACCTCACTAATCCCTGTTAGGACATGCCTCTGCTTTCTCATGAGGCCTATTCGGACGGGATTAGTGTTACAGTGAGGAGGCGGGGAACTGTAATTGTCACCGGAGCATGTCTGTAATTTTAGTGTTGTATAAATCTGCCATGTTAATAGTTTTTGCAGACTATAAAATTCCAGCCTGTTTTACCTTCTGTGAAATGCCCAGTGAAAAATAAAAGCTTCTGTAAAAGTAGTCCAGTCTGAGCTGCGTGACTGAGTAACAGCAGAGCATTGTTTAGATGCATCAGTAAAGTCAGTCATGGAAGCCAAAGTGACATGAAACCCAACTTGTTTCTCCAACTCTTCACCAAAGTCAGTCTCACAGGAGTTCACAGGGACAGAGTGTAACTCATCGAGTCAGCCATGAAACACAACATTGGTAAAACAAGACTAAGAGTCTCCAGCCATGCTAGCAGCTAGCAGCTCTCTGAGGCTGTACTTAGGCACAGCGGTGCTTTGAGCTAAATGCTAATGTTAGCATGCTAACAGGGGTCACAATGACAATGCTAACATGCTGATGTTTAGCAGCTAAAATGTTTACCATGTTCACCATCTTAGTTTAGCGTGTTAGCATGCTAACATTAGCTAATTAGCACTAAACACCAAGTCCAGCTGATGCTGATGGGAATGTCAATAGTTCTGCAGGTATTTGGTCATAAACTAAACATTAACATGTTGACCTGATGATGGCGCTAGATGAAAAGTCAGAGGATCACCAAAGTTATTATAGTTCATCCTGAGGGGAACATGAACGATGAGACACATTTCATCACAATCCATCCAACAGTTGTTGAGATGTTTCACTCAAAACCACGAATGTAAACCTGATGGTGGCGCTAGAAAAAAAGAACCATGAATGTCCGTACAAAATTGTGTCAATCCATCAGGTAGATGTTGATGTGAAAACTTTGACCTGCTGGTGGCGCTACAGGAAAATTCAGGGGATCACCAAAGTCAGTAGGATTCATCCTCTGGGGACCATGAAGTGAAGACCAAAGTGGTGGACCGACCATCAGTGCCATTTCGTACTGCACCACCATGAACAACAGTAAGACAGCAGGATGAAGAACATTGAATGGGAACTTTAAGTATTGTTTTTTGACTTGGTTTCGACCCGTTTGGACTGTCGTGGGCTTGACTTAAATAGTTTGGACTACATCCCGGCACAATAGCACCAGTCTCTGGGAATATTTGCTCAGATTTTTATTTGCTTCAACTGAAGGCCTTTTGTTTTAAAGGCCTACGTGATGCTGGAAAGAATAAATAAATAAAAATAAAATAAACGTCACTTCTCTGTAAGCGCACCCAGTGCCTGTTGTTTTTCTTTTCTCCTTCTGCAAGAGAATCGGGACACAAGGCGCAGAGATCCAGAGTGTGTTAGTGCATTGAAGAGTTACAGGTAACATGGAGAGTGATGGTGAGATAACACAAAACTAACTAGACTAGGCAGACAGACGGGACTCAACACCTCAGGCAGGTGCAGGCTAAATGGTGCATTCACTGTCCTGAGATCCCATCCGGACAGAGTCTTTAACATGAAGGTAGACTTACAGTACGAGTCCTTATATAGTAAGGAGTCAGGACTAACAGACCTGCAGGGTTTAATGATTTAATGAAGCTGTTAGCTGATAATTTATGATCAGATGGAGTCAGTGATCGTCTGTAAACGTTCACATCAAGCACATGAACACACTCCTGACCCTGAAAATGACCCACTCAGCACCATCCTCCCTCCATACATTTAGCTGCTGCGCACCCCAGACGCCAATAAACGTTCATACAGCAAGTGAGAGAGAGAGAGAGTGTGTGTGTGTGTGTGTGTGTGTGTGTGTGTCAGACAGGCGGAAGTTGAAGGTGAAATAAGAAGTTAACATGAGTGATATCACATCTCTGATCATGCTACACCAACTGGCTGATTTACATGAAATTTACTGTCGATGTTCATGCTCTCTAGAGGATGAACCCCAGTGGTTTTAATGACCCTGTGACCTTTCCATCAGCGCCCCCATCAGACCCAGATCAAACATTACAAGATGTATCATCATCTTTTACTGGACCACTTTAGCCTCTTGAAACTGGAGGGTGGTTCGGACAAGAATTTAGAAATGATGTTTGGCTTCAGGTCGGGTTCGGTCACATCATACCTGACATGGTGCTTCCTGTTCAGTGCTGGGGTTTGTTATTTACGTGAGGCGGTAAATATTAATGTAGCCTAGCTAAGGATGGAGGAAGTTTAAAACAGCTGATGACGATGATGCAGACACCCATGTTTGCTCCCTGATTGGTTCTTATCAGCCACGACGTGTCCTTCCCTGATTCGTCACATTCTTATCACATGACCCCTTCCCAGATGAAAACAAACAAACATCAGTCTTGACTCTCAGCAGTTAATTCAATGTTGGTGTGGATGGAGCCTCAGATCCACTCAGGTATCAGACACACAGACCTAAGACCTGCAGAAACACAGCAGGACCCCACGAGACCTGATCAGACTATATATAATTTGGATCCGGACCTATTGAGGTCCCAAGTCTGGCCTGGAGCTGTGAAGACCTCGGTTCAAGACTGTAGGTGTTGACTGTCCTGGATCCTCCTGCTACCTGCTCTGATTTCTTCTTCTTGTTTCAGGTGTGCATGTGATTCAGAGCTGAAAGCTGATTGGTCCTCCCAGCATGTGATGATCACGCATGTGAGCACTTCTCCAACTCCAACCCCCGACGTATGTGGCAAGGCATTCAGGTCATCAGTGACTACAAGCCCAACCACCCCTCCCTCCCATCCTCTGATATCTCCTTTCTCAACGAGCTCAACAATTTTTACGCTCATTTTGACAAGGACAACCAGGAGCCTGCATCCAAGACAGAGCTGACTGCAGATCACCAACCCCTAACACTCTCCCCCACTGATGTCAGAGCAGTGCTGAGCAGGATCAACGCACGCAAAGCTGCTGGCCCCGATGGCATCCCTGGACGTGTGCTCAGAGCATGTGCTGGGGAGCTGGCGGGGGTCCTGACGGACTTATTCAACATGTCCTTGGCCCATGCAGTTGTGCCGACCTGCTTCAAGACCACTTCCATCGTACCAGTACCAAAACACTCCACTCCAACATGTCTCAACGACTACCGCCCAGTAGCACTCACCCCCATCATCACAAAGTGTTTAGAGCAGCTGGTTCTGGCACATCTCAAATCTTGTCTTCCCCCCACCCTGGACCCCCACCAATTTGCCTACCGCGGGAATAGGAGCACAGAAGATGCAGTCTCCATAGCGCTGCACTCTGTCCTCTCACACCTGGACAATGTCAACACATATGCCAGAATGCTTTTCATAGACTTCAGTTCAGCATTTAACACTGTCATCCCCTCCAAACTAATCACCAAACTGACAGATCTGGGCATCAGCGCTCCTATTTGCAACTGGTTGTTGGACTTTCTGACCAACAGGCCTCAACGTGTTGGGTCAGACCACCACTGCTCCTCCACCCTCACCCTAAACACTGGTGTACCACAAGGCTGTGTGATGAGTCCGTTCCTCTACTCCCTCTTCACTCACGACTGCAGACCTGTACATGGCTCTAACATCATCATCAAGTTTGCGGATGACACCACAGTGATTGGCCTCATCAAGGACAACGATGAATCAGCCTACAGAGAGGAGGTGGACCGCCTGGCTGTGTGGTGCGTTGAGAACAACCTGCTGCTCAACACCAATAAGACCAAGGAACTCATCGTGGACTTCAGAAGGAATGCTGACACACACCCACCCATCCATATCAACGGACATCAGCAAAGACTCCTGCCACCCAGCACACAAACTGTTTGCCCTCCTGCCCTCTGGGAGGCGCTACAGGAGCCTCCGGACCAAAACCACCAGGTTCAGGAACAGTTTTTTCCCATCAGCTGTCTCCCTGCTGAACTCTGCCCCCTGACGCCTCCCCCCAACACACACACACACACACACACACACACACACACACACACACACACACACACACACACACACACACACACACACACACACACACACACACACACACTTACCAACCCCATTGGACCAAACTTGAATGACATCACTGCACTATTAAGTACTCTTTTTTTAATCTGCTTGCACTAAATAATACCATTGCACTACTGTACATTCAAACCGCACATTCTGCACTTTATACTTTCTGTATATACTGTAAATATTCATATACCCTGTATATTTATATTCATTATGTTATTCTACTGCTTATGCACTTCTGGTTAGATGCTATCTGCATTTCGTTGCCTTGTACCTGTGACATGTGCAATGACAATAAAGTTGAATCTAATCTAATCTAATGATGACACTCCCCCCCGAGGCCTGCTGCTGTCAGGTTTCACATGTTTCACGTGTTTCACGTGTTTCTCTGTATTTTTTCCTTCAGATTGAGGAGTGAATTGGAAACAGCTGATGAAACTCTGATGCAAACAGGGCTGAACGTTCTGCTGCTGGAGGCTCTGCTGGCAGAACTACACAGCTTTTCAAAATAAAACCCGTTTGATGCCGACACGCTTCACAGGACAAATCCAGCGTGACTCTGGTGTTTTCTCATTTTGTATATCTTCCACCCCTTTAATGTTTATTCTGACTAAAGAGCGTTTTAATCAGGTTAGTTAAACCTCTCAGTTCCATCAGAATTTGCCAGGTTGCATCACAACATTAAAATCAGGATGGAAACATGTTTGTGTAAAACGTGCTGAAAGTTAAACCGGGACTAGAAACGGTCTGAGCTCAGACTTTCCTTTGATTTAACAGTGATTTGTGACTGACAGGTGTTACTGTGTGGATTCATACAGTAAATCTGATGCAGGAGAAATGGAACTTAAAATCAATATTTATATAATAAAAAAGAATCACATGACCCACTGAAAGTCACCACTTTAGTAGTACTTTAGTATTTCCATTTTCTGCTACACTTCTACTCCACCACATCTCAGAGGCAAACATTGCACTTTTTACTGCACTACATTTATTTTAAAGCTTTAGTTACTTGTTTCTTTGCAGATTCAGATTAATAATACAAAAGATAATTAACAAATAAACTATGATGGATTATTATAGATGAAGACAAGACTTTATTGATCCCTGTGGGGGAATTCTAGTATATAAAGTAGTTGAAATGAGCTCCAGCTTTACCAGCTGCAACATTAAAGTGATTAACACATTAATGCATCAATAATTATAAACCAGTAATATAATATATTAATCTGCATAATGAGTACTTTCACTTTTGGCACTTTAAGTATATTTAGATTCTAATACTTGTGTACTTTTACTTATGTAAAAAAATTTGAATGCAGGACTTTTACTTGTAACAGAGTATTTCTACTCTGTGGTATTACTACTTTTACTGAAGTACAAGATCTGAGTACTTCTTCCACCTCAGTTTGAGACAAGCTGGTGAACACAGTGGAGCATTTAGCAGCTAAAGAGCTAAAGATATTTCCCTGGTGGAGACCAAAAACAGAGCTAACAGAGAGGGAATACTGGACTTACACAGGATGTGTTCAGGTACAGTACTGAGTGTAGGTCACCTGTGTTTTGGCAGCGCTCAGAGCCCAACACACAAGAAAGACTTGAAGATTAAAAGTATGCTTTGGGCTGTGTTTACATGAGTACGGTGGGAGTGTGTTAACAGCTGGAATGATTAAAACAGTGTGAGCTTATTATTCTCATTTTGAATATTATTATTATTATTTTATTTGACTCAGATAAAACGCAGATTTTCCCGTTCATTTGAACAGGGGTGCTGCATTCAGGCTGCGGCGGTGCGGGCCACAGGGGGTGCCGCAAAAAAACGCAAAAGTTGAATCTGTGGCGAAAAAGTTAAAACAGATTCAACTTTTGGAGAAACGCGACGTCACGCTGCAGCAGCCAATCATGCCAGTTATCAGACCAGCAGACTCCCAGGTGAAGAAGAACTTTGTTTACCTGTAGCATCGTAGCATTAGCTGTTTACCTTAAAATTCCACTGTTTACTGAGCATCTGTGAAGATGGAAGAGAGACTGATCGATCGGCCCTATGATTACTGTACATCAGCTGTTCAGCCCTGCCACGAGGGAGCACAAAGACGTTAATCACTGTGCAGTCACTTGGCTTGTATCGGTCTTCAAGCTGGGATTGCTGGTTAGTATCAGACTCTCCCACACCGCCACACAACCCTGCGCCGAATCGATGCAATGTCTGATTCTATGTGAAAACAGCCTAAGTCCTGAAGCAGAGCTACTTCTCTGCAGGAAGTGTGTTTTTCCTGGAAGAGTCCTTCACAGGAGGACGTGACTGTCCTCTGCACTGTTTGCTTTTTCTCCAGCGAAGCAACAAGATGTTTACTCCCCCTGAAAAAGACTCGTCTAATGTCCTCCCTCCCTTACTTCCTTTATTCCTTTCTTCCTTGTCCATCCTCGCCACTTTTCTTCTATCCACCGACTCATCAGCCTTCATGCTTCTTCTTCATCCTTCAGTCCTCATTTTCTTGCTTTCCTTCTCTTGTCCTCCACTTCTTCCAGCTTCCCTGCTTCCTTTCCCCCTTCCCTCCGTCATTCCTTCCATCTTGGCCGGTCCTTAATTCTTCAAAGGGGCTGAGTGAGTGTGTGTGTGTGTGTGTGTGTGTGTGTGTTATGGAGCAGTGTGTTTGTTCAGATGCAGGGTGACAGCGGACATGAAAGGCCGGCTGGACGCCTCGATGAACCCACGACACCGACCTGCGAGCATCACCTCCTGACACCCAGCAGTGTGTTTGTGTGTGTGTGCGTGTCTGTGTGTGTGTGTGTGTGCGTGTCTGTGTGTGTGTGTGTGCGTGTCTGTGTGTGTGTTTGTGCGTGTCTGTGTGTGTGTGTGTAACAGCAGCTGGTATGTGGGTCACATTCCCAAAAGAAAAATCTCTGTTCACATTTCAGTGTGAAGTTTGTGGTTTGTTTTTTTTAAATCCTGACGTGGTGCGTTCAGGGTCACGCTGCAGGACGCATCAGTCTGGGATCAAACCTGAAATCAAAGGGTGGAAGAGACAGGAGGTGTGTGATACCTGTCTGCTGTCTGCACAGGTGTGTCTTTGATTTGAATGATGCAAGAGTTGAACATTTAATGATGATGATGATGATGGAGAAATGACGGATGAACTGAAAGAGAAAGTCTGACTAACATGGAGAACAAACTGATTTTGTTTTCCAATAATGACAATAAAATGAAAAAAAAAAAAGAGAGAGAAAAATTCCCAAATATGATCAAAACCAGGACAAAACTTATAACCAGGACACAAGTGTGCATGTAAACATGCTACGTATGCTGTTGTTGTCTCATAATAAATACAGTAAGGTGACTCTTGAAAGGCAGACAGCCGTAATCATCGAGTCATTATTGTCATCGTTGATTGATCCGCAGCTCCGTCAGACATGTGGGGCAGTAAAAGTGAAAGATGTTGCACACAGAGGATGATGAAACAGCAGGTCAGTGCAGATTGGTAATGAACGAGCGGTCAGTGAAGGTGAACAGCTGCAGGAGGAAAGAAGCACGTAGCTACATGTGGTACAAAGCTTCTATTTGATCAGCTGCGTTTACATGGACTCTATATATACTCTATAATAATAACAGCCCAATCAGAGTAAAAATGCCTCAATCGAAAGAGACTGACCCGATCCGGGAGGGGGGCACTGTGCGCATGTCAAAGTATTTATATTCTTCGGGGCATGTAAACACATCTTATCGGATCACTTTATTTAGCGTCCATGTAAACAGTTAAGTTGGAATCTCTAATCAGAATAATTTCAATCGAGTAGAAAACATTTTGTCAAGCCCGTTCGCAGATGCCGGTGGAGGCGATCTACTGGACCAATTCCAAAACTTTTGGTAAGTATTGGTCATTTAGACCCCAAGATTTGTAAAAATAGGGCCCAGGTTTGAAAATACCGGAGTTTCCCTTTAAAAACGTAACCTGTAACACACAAAAGAATGTAGCTAGCTAATGATATGCTAACGGTTGGCCTTGAGTATCGCTATGTTACTGCTGTAGTTGTTACTGCGGTATTGTATGTTGCTCTAGACCAAAGTGTTGGACAGAAGGAAATACAGACAAAACAAAACAAGAAACTCTGTCTTTTAAATTGACACTTTGACAGCAATGTCAGGAGTTGTTACTAAAGGCCTTTACACACCGGAGGCGTTATTTTCGTGCGATTAATTTGCACGTCAATATATTTTTTCGAGTACTTTCACACAGAATGCGAATATTACGCTGCGAAAGAGCGGCAGTGAATCAGAAATTTGCATCACTTCGCAGGCGAGTATTTTGCATTTTCGTGTCATTTATTCATCACGTCCCCAGTGTGTAAAGGCCTTAACACTGGCAGGTACAGTTAGCTGGCTCGCTGACTAAAACAAGATAACATTTTGTATGTAGTCGCTGCCTGACTTCTGATTTTGGAGGTTCGGCTGCGAGTCTGCCTTTAAGATGTGAAGCCGATAGCTTTGGGAAACTGAAATGAACTGTGGAAGGTGTGTCTTTCTTTAAACTGGTGGGAAGTTTGAGTTACAGGCAGCTTAGCCTCCCGGACAATACAGTATAGTAATACATGCTGCCGCCAATCAGGACCAGATCGGATCACAGTGTTTACACGTCATCCTCGAGGGGTTGCTGTCCAGAGGAACTCGATGTGTACTTGTCATAGAAGGAGGGCAAACTTTACTCACACACATTGAAACACCAGGTGAAACCCAAATCTACCTGCGAGGCGACACAATAGGTCAAAACACACGTGTGCCACGCCCTTCGGTGGCCGAGCCCCTTTTCCCACACTCAGTAACACGCTGTAATCCGGCCTGGATACATGAGACTTGAGGAAGGAAGCGAACACTGGAGGTCACCTGAGCCCCGACAGGTGTCTGCGGCCGTGACGAATCCCACGTCAGCCCTGCGCTCGCTGCTTTAACCCCTCAGCGTCTCTGGTCTCCTGACATAACAGTCTGCTGGAAACACGGACGTGATGAATAAGTCAGGAGCTGAGCCGAGTCTCTGTTTTCCACTGTAAATGTTTAATCTGTGATGCGATGGAGGACTCTTCTCAGAGCTGTTAGTCTGTTTCCTAAAGCTGCAAACAACAAATGACACAGACTCTTACTGTCACTGAGTCACTGCTTGTGTTTCTTTTAGTTTCACAGTTTTTAAGGTCAGTGATTTTACATTTCTTCAAGTATTCAGTCACTTATTTTTACATTAAAGTTTATTTACGAGAGGGATTTAAATCGAATCCTCAAGATTTGGTTCTGCTCGCTGCGACCCACACTAGCTAACGGTCAAGTTCGGATTTAAATGATGGGCAGCGCTAGCTAGTTACTAGTTGATACATTTATGTGACCGCCCCCAGTTCAAAATGAGTGATCTACAAAATATTTGAATGTTTTAAAGGAGGAGAAAGGAGAGGGATTTTGCTATAAAAACAGGAGTAATGTACATATTATTTCACTGTATCTTTAAGAATACAGCCACACTAGCAACACTGAGGCTGTAATGTTCATTACAGAAGAAAAAGTTATTTGTCCTGATGGTGGCACCAGGGGGCCTTTCCCAAGTTATCAAAAACAACACATACTACATTATATTATAGAGGCATAGTGGTGACTGTAGGCTAAAATGTTCTCTCATAACTCCATAAAATCTGTTTTTTAACAGCCAAGAAATGTCTATATTTTAAATGGCTTGTCGTTAATGTTTTCCATTGGGCCGTAACCTAAAAAAGATTGTGAAATGCTGTTTATTATCCTTAGCTGTACAGTTTGAAGCATGTAACATTAATATGCTAACACTAGCACGTTACATAGCGTTCAGCATGTTAGCACGTTATCTTGCTTAAACTTAACAATGCTAATGTTCAGCGCGTTAGCACGTTATCCTGCTAAAACTTAGCGCAGTAGAATGCTAACGTTTAGGGCGTTAGCATGTTATCCTGCTTACACTTAACGCAGTAGAATGCTAACGTTCAGCGCGTTAGCACGTTATCCTGCTTAAACTTAGCGCAGTAGAATGCTAACGTTTAGGACGTTAGCATGTTATCCTGCTTAAACTTAGCGCAGTAGAATGCTAACGTTTAGGACGTTAGCACGTTATCCTGCTTAAACTTAGCGCAGTAGAATGCTAACGTTTAGGGCGTTAGCATGTTATCCTGCTTAAACTTGACACAGTAGAATGCTAACGTTTAGGACGTTAGCATGTTATCCTGCTTAAACTTGACACAGGTAGAATGCTAATGTTCAGCACGTTAGCTGCGACAGACTGTTGTGGAGGTTTAGATCTGTTGGTGGTGTTACATGAAAAGTCGTGTGCAGCATTTTAATACCATTAGAATAAAAAGATATTGATACTGTAAGTCATCGTTAACTGAACACCCGAAACGCCTGTGCAATCTGCACACAGGATGAGGACTGAAAGACAGAAAAGCAGCATAGCATCAGTAGCTGTGACACTGAATGAAACCAGATGACGTCTTCAGTTTTATATTCTAGTTAGAACCAAAACACCAAACTGGAAGTGGAGCAGAAACCACAGTGTGCCTATTTATAGAAGTCTACAAATGGACGCCCACACAAGCAGAGAGCGCTTACAGTCGCACTGGGAACACAGTGTTCAGTTTGAATAGTAAATGTAGGACTGGTAGTGTGTCTATGTACGTGTGTGTGTGTGTGTGTACGTGTGTGTGTGTGTGTGTGTACGTGTGTGTGTGTGTGCAAAACAAAAAGCCCACAGAGACTCACTGAGAAAATAAACAGCTCCTCACATGGTGCTGCTCAGCTCAGAACTGATCCCAGAGCTGCTCCTGAAGACTAAAACAGGCAACAGGAGGTTTCTGTCGGACAGCTTTAAAGTCAGTTATAACAGAGCGCTGCAGGGATGATGATGTATTTCTGTAGTCCAACCAGGAAGTTAGCATCGCCCTGGTTCCCTCCACAAACAGCCAATGGGATGTTTCCATTGGATTTTGGATTATTGCAGAAAATAAACTCTGTGGTAAACAAAAGTTTATGATACTGACACGTTTTGTTCAGCAAGATAATCTTCACAGATGAACACCACTTTTATGATGTTTGAAGCGTAAAGCCAATCTCCAGAAGTAAAAAGCTAACGTTAGGCTATAAACCAGCTACACCACGGTCACATGACTTCAGCGTCTCCACCACTGAGCTTCCAGCGCTGACCTCTTCTACAAAAGCCTTTGGGAAAGTTTGAGCTAGAACAGTTTGCAGTATAAACCCAACGAGGCTGTAAAGGCGGACGAGTGAGTAGATGAGTTTCTGTGTTCGGCGTGATGACGTTTAATGTCCCCGACAACCTCTGTAGTCTCATTTAGACACTTGTTAGCAACCGCCTTTTTTAAGACACGCAAAAGCTTCAAAACTTACCAGTGGAGTATTTACTGACGGACTTTATGTTGCAGAACAAAACGCTTGTGTTAAC
>VMKM01003267.1:0-41624 GCA_008360985.2 Macquaria ambigua | reverse complement strand
CACCTTCAATGAGAATGATTCTATCACAGACTTAAAAAACAAACTAACTAAAGACCTGAAAGCAGCCAGGAACAAACTCAGCCAGAGAGAATCACCCTCATCAAACCTGCACCACTACACTGCATTTGGCAATGAGCTGCGGGAAAAGGGAGACCTCGCAGAGAGTATCAAGATGTACACTAAGGCCATACAGGAGGACCACTGTTGGGCAGCAATTGCGTATTACAACCGTGCTTTTGCATCTTTAACCCAAGACAGACATCAGGATCCAAACTGCATCAATCAAGCTCTGGAAGATTTGCAAAATGCACACAAGTCTGTTGAGCTCTACTGTGAACAAATTGAGGCCACTCATAGATACTCCACACAAGTCAAGGACTTCTTCACCAGATTTGATCATCACATGATAGCCAAATGCCAAGTGCTATTACTTTTCAAGGCAAACATTAATGAGGCCATAAAGAAGGTAGACAGGGCCAGAGACTTAGGTGGAAAAGTAAAAGTGGAGGAGAGTCTAGTCTACTTCCTGGTTCCAATAGTGCATTTCCTGTCCTTGGCAGAACTTTCAATCGAATCAGTGACTGTAATCCGCTCCAGAGATCCTCTGAAGTTGCTCCAGCTCATCAGTGATCCTAGCTTTGACATTCTCAATGAACTTAGGTGTCTTGAATCTCTGGGCCTGACTCATATCTATACCTTAGACACACTGTTTTCTCTGGGTGGCTTTTTCTCAAAGCTACATAGGACCATACGTCGAGCTCTTGATTAGATGGCAGGCATTAAGCACTTGAGCAAAACAATCAAGCAAGCAACACAGAGCAAACAATGGTGTTGTAAGAAAATCTTGTCAGCCACAAACTTTCAGGAACTAAGAAACACAGTCTAGATACAGCTTGCTGTGGGTTTTAAAAGAAGAAGTAGCACTTTATTAATCCGTCTTGAGGAAATTCATTTTTTTCACTCTGTTGTTATAAGTTCATCTTTTTGGTTTTTAAGTTCTTTGATCACTGCAGTTTGGAGGAAATTCCTCACGTGATCCTAACTGAACCAAAAACATAAAAGTCAGAAAAAGTTTCAGGTGTTAATGCATTTTTATTAATCAGTGCAGGTTTCCTGTCGATTGTTACTATAATATGTTTTTTTTTTTTTAATCAATTGTTGTCAGTTCAAATGAAGAATTGATAATCATTGATAATGTATTTTTACTGTACTTTTTACATATATTGTGCAATTTGAAAGGTTTTCTGCTCCATTTTGTTGTCATTTTTCCTACATTTTGGTTTTGATCTTTACAAGATGCATTACTTGATCCTTTATTTATATTCAGTCAAATGACAATGACAAAGTAATGTTGTTATACTGATACTGCACTGACATTGTATTTAATATTTTACTTTTGGAACACAAGCTTGAAAACACTGTGTAAAATTTGTATTTACAAAATTATTGTTGATTGACACTATTAGGATCATGAAGTAATTACGTTTGTATTCACTGAAGCTTTATATTTTTGGAGAGCTAATAAATGACATATTTTTATTACAATTTAAAGGCATTTTGATTCTGTATAATAAAAATCAAGCTATCATCACCACACAGACACCTGACGGTTACTGACTATTCAATTGAAATACATATTACTATGCTATATTTACATAATAATATTAATCAAATTGTACAAAGAACTGGGAATAAATATAATCACTTCATTACTGCCACTGTGTGGTATAATGTGGTACTGAAGTTTGCCTGCATAGGAGACTGGAGTCATGTAGGCTTGTTAGTGATTTGTTTAGCACAGTATCACAGTATATAGGTGCCCAAACCAAAGGTTTACAGACTCTCGAAGTCTTTAATTATTACTATAAATGCCAGGAGACAACAAACAAATATGACGATGGGATCATTTCATTTAAAATTCAGTTAAAACAAAATGATGATTGTTCAGGTGGGGGTTATAATCAGGCAATACAAACAAAATTTTGAGTAAATATTGTTGGAACAAATGTAGGCAAACGTTGAGTCCTGAATAAGAAATCATACTGTTAGCATAAACCATGCTCTCATGTCAGCAGTAGATGGAAAGCAGCTGGACAGTCAGAGAAACTGGGGGATTTTTTATGGTGACTGCAGAGAAACCTGGGTTTAAAGTTAGTTCTAAGCCTAAGTTTATATTAAGTTCTTATGCATTGACATTCATATGCATATCAGTGAATAAAAGTAACATGCAAACTGTCTTTAAATGTTTTTCACAGATGTTTGTCTTTAGTATATTAACATTATTTGCCCAGCAGATGGCAGATGTAAATCTGGACTCTGAGAATCATCCTTTGTTTCTGGATCAGAAACAGGTTTACTTACTTTTAAAATGTATTCTCTTCATCACAACTGTTATGTAATTCAAGGCTCAAACTCAATAATATAGTCTGAAACCTTTAAGTTATTGATTTGCCATATGTAAAGTATAGTGATACTGTAAGACTTTCAAAAACACCAGACATTTAACTAAGAACACTTTTACCTCAGTTAGAGAAATCATTGTATACATAATATTTTATTTAATTATTTTCAGTACTAAAGGAATAAAGGAAACCTCTTAAATTAAAATAGCACAGAGGAATGTTGCCATGATTTACATCATATACAACTGTATGATATAGCCTGTATGAAACAAGGCTTGACCAAAATTAATTTAAAATCATTTACATGTAAATATCAACATAAACTGTTTAGTGTGGTGGAAATTGTGTATTTCCTTTTGAAGAAGTGAGCAAATAAAATGAATATCCAACAAGCCGTTGTCTTTTGTATATTTAATTAAGCAAAGAATAAAACAATCGAATAAAATGGTAAATAAGAATAAAAGTAAATAAAAGGAAGAGCAAGCGAGCACACATAGTCAATCTTATTTCAGCTGAAAGGACAGAGATCATACACCAAGATGCATATGAAGAGTCTGACCCCGAAGGGAAGATGCAGTCACATATTTATACCCTCATAATATATAGCAGACATAGCAGAGAAGGGCAAGGATACCAGAGTCACCTCTAACCCACATAGTCTGTCTCCAGCTAAGTGTTCCTGCCCAAGGCTGGAAACCCAGGGCAGACTGTCCTCCAGACTGCAGGTGTCCTCCCTCCCGGTTGCAAACAATTTGTCCTTCAGCAACAACACCCAACCAAGATACCAATGTACCTTACGACAGAGATGACCCAAGACAGAAATTATCTAAGTATGTAGAATGTAGACTAAATGACTAGAAAACAAGTTATTACACCAAAGCATATTTAGCAACAGGAAAAGATAAATTTTGCCCTCACATTTAGGTGTCACAGGTCACCATGACTTGAGCACATCTTGATATGCTACCAAGAAGTCATGTGATTGTCAAGAAAGTGAAAGACAAACCATGTTGGAACAATAGGTCAATGTAGGGGAATTCTGTCTGCAGACAACAAACAATTTAGCCCACAGATGGCATGACTTTTACCAGCCTTTCTCACGACATTTCTGTTTATAGCAGACCTGTCCTACAAAAGCAGAGCAGTAACTACAGAAAGGGTGGAGGTTTTAGGCTGGCCCAGTACATTTTTACAGATAGAAATGTTGTAAAGCTTTGATTCTACCCCCAAAACATGTAAGCGTATATGATACATACCGAAAGTCAGATACTGCACCCTGCCTTTGGACTATCTTCAGGGAATACAAAGGGATAACGCTGTAAATACAAGGTGATATGGTATAATTACTTTTGCTTAGTTATGACTTAGGGTTGTATGCATTGATACCTCAGTAGACAGTATTTTACATAAAGATAAGAAATAAGCGTTTTGTTGCAGCTGTGTAAAAATGGATTAACTTGAGGAGGGAAATTAAAGGAGAACTGTTTTTTGGGGGGGAACAAGTGCTGTGGAGCTGCTCTTGAGTTTAATATCTGATTGCCACCTGCAAGTAAGTAACAGTACAGTAAGTCCATCACAAATCGAAAGAATGGCAGGAAATCCCCTCGGGGTGGTGCCCGAGCAAGGCTGTCAAAAAAGAAACAAAAAGAAAGAATGAAATGCTCGGGCTGCAGATCATCTCAGGTGTCCTACAGACACACATCGCTTCTCATCTTTTTCATCTTGCTAACAGGTGAGTATCAGCTACAGACTACATTATGCAGTGAATAGTTATACCTGTGTTTTAATGCATATTTATTCATATTTGTCAGTAATAATACTCTGCAGCATACGTGACATGGCATTTTCACTGCCACGCAAGATAAAAATTTATATAATCAATATTGTCATCATTTAAAATGCAGTAAATGGTTAAATATTTTTTTGTTTTACATGGACCTGTTGTTATAAAAACTGCTTTGTTGTCAGATTTTTTACAAGGACTGGATCACAGGACTCAGAGGCAGACTCTTAAAACAAAACTGTCAATAAAATGTCCAAACTCAAAATCACACGGGTTGTGGTAGACAAAGTTATCCAACAAAAAAAAAAAACTAACTTCCGTGGAAAGATAACAGAACTCAAAATCATCCTAGGAAAAGTGTAAGTAAAAAGTGTATAAAGATCTCACTGAAACTCATGGACATAACAGTTCTCGAGGCACAAGCAAACGCTGGCTTGTTCTCAGACAAAACATGACAAACTAGCACAGGACAGGGGAAGACGCAGACAATATATACGCAAGGTAATGGGACACAGGTGCAAACAATCTGATAAAAGATGAGGACAGGAAGTAAAGGGACCTGAAACGAGAGGAAGACGTGAATACAAAATAAAACCGGAAATGACAAGATATGAACATAAAACCAAGCCTAACCAAATGATTCCACCTTAATATATTGGACACAACATTTTGAGCCAAATCTCAAAATTGTCCTATGGTGTGATGGTCTCAAGCATAGTACAATAAATCACAACTTTTATAAATTATAATTAAAAGCAAAAAAATGGTAATAAATACCTCAGGCATGATTTTTTAAATTAAAAACTATGTTAAACTACACAATTATGGATAATTATGTAAATGTGTCTTGCTAACTGCTAATGACAGGTTAGCTAGGAATAGCAAACATCCTTTGGTGTGACAGAAATGTCCACCAGTGTGACACCCATGGATGTATAAAGAGAACTGGATACAGTGTCGGAGGCAAGGCCCCGCTCATTTCTATGAAAGCTGCTCAGTGGCGCATGAAGCCAAAAAAGTTCGACTTCCCAGGTCTAAAATGACCCGAATCTTCCACATAGCTTCCACATTGTACGGCCCATACAGCAAGCACAGTAGCTTTTCCTTTAACCTCCAAACTGCTAGGTCTCACACTAGCGCTTCCTTTAGCCCCGCCTCCAAACTGCTCTGTCTCAGGCTCACTCACATGAATAGCAGTCACTCTATAACTCTGGATTTGGCTATTTATGCATTTTACAACTTTTAGGACATAATGATTTAAATAAGGGCTATTTAAGTGTTCGTACTGGCTAGTTGTTGTACCTCAAAAAAATGATCCGCTGATTTACAGACGTCTCTTTCACAATGTAAGTCTATGAGCAAAAGTCTCTTGGGGCCAGTGTGCATCACGTGACGGACCCGGAAGTTGTAATTACACGCTTTGGCCACTAAGTCAAATTGGCTTCAAAGCCTGGCACACTTCCTGGGGGCTTGGTGACACCTGTACTGTCACACCAGAGGACAAAGATGTCACACAAGAGGACAAGGTCTCTTTCAGAAGCATTTTAAATAACTAAATATAATTTGTTTAACTCCTTGTTATTCTTTTTTGACCATTTTCAGTATTTTTAAAAGCAGTAATTATATTGGTTAAAATATTTTCTGGTGATTTTGCAGAAAAATTGTACTGTTATAAGGTGTCAGGAAAATAAGTATAAAATGTGATACTTCACTCTTTTTTTGAGACATAAAGAATTGAGGATGAGAAATGAGTGGGAGAGAGAGAGGACACGGAAGTACAGAGAGAAAATTAACAGGGAACCACGCAGAAGGGAGAAGAGAACGACGCACAAAGTAAATCGAACTAAAATGCAGCCATTATATATTTTAAAAAATTTACATACATACAATGACATATCTGATATTGTTTGTATCAGAATTAAATGTTCTTTCTTCCTTAACAAATGAGTTATATTAGCAAAGACTTTGTGGTGTTTCAGTTGCATACAGTAGTTGCTCTGTCAAGGAGTCACAGTTCATTTTGTTGATGAAAATTATTTTTTAATTTAGTTTTGTTTAAAAAAAACATATTGTTTTTATTAAAATTAAACTTTTTCTTCTCCTACATATTCAAAGTTACATAAAAATACTTGAATGTTATACCTTTCACTTTCTCTTTAATGCAATAACTACCATTTTTATACTGTAGCATTACATAATGTCTAACTGTGTGACACACATAAAAGAACCAAAAGTTTTTATCTTGAAATATCTTTAAAAAACTGTTCAAGAAAGTTGGAGTATTGAATTAGGGGAGATATAATCATCACTCATCTTAAAATGGTATAATTTTCAACAGTTTTAAAGGATGACAGCAAAGTTCGGCTCGCAGTTATTGAAACAGTCCAACAAGTCATGAGGAAAAAATTGTGTCATTCATAATATATAAGATAAATATCATCAGGCTATTGTATATTATTTAAGGTGATTTATTTTCCTAATTTATTTTATGTCACACCATAGGACACATTTACGGTGCAGTTCAGTGAAAATGTTCAAAGAAACAGTGAAAGAATTGACAAAGTTTTTGACCCCTTATATTTTCTCAAATATCAGATTTCACACTATATAAATGTATGTGTTTTCTTCAAAAACTGTTTTACAAAAAAGCATTTTTACTGCCTATGTGTCAACTTCAAATGTGTGCTGCAGACAGTATGTAAATAACACATTCATACACATCCAATATTTAATTTGAATGCTGTAGCGAGTTGAGTACATTATTATCACACATAACACACTATTAAACAGTGTAGAAATTGTGTATTGTTTTAAAGAATGAATCTCAAAATCCACATTTTTTTCTATTTCTGTTTTGACCAGATTTGGCCAGTTTTTCCACAAAATGGATGAATCTGAAACGGATACTAGATACAAAAAATGGCATAACAGATTCAGAAATGTATTCCTTGCTCACAGTTTGTTGTCTCCAAACAATAATGAAGAGCTTCTTCTCAACAAGCTGCAAGGACTGGTTACAAACATCAAATGGAGCCCAAAGGATGTCACTGACTTGTTTGAAGCTCTTCTGAAGCGATTTGAGTCAACAACAGCTGACAGATCACATCTCCTTCCATGGCTGTTGAAACTGTTGTACTGTATAGAGATTAATTATATTACTCCCGGTTGGAGATGCCAAACAGAAAAGAGACAGACACTCATCGAGCTGGTCCGAGACGAGACTGTAACAGATGAAGACCTCGAGAAATGTTTAGCCAATGACACGGAAAAGACACTGGATGAAATTCTTGAAGAAATCCGCCAACAAAAGTTAAACCAAATTGATGAAAAGCTTTTAAAGGAAGTGAGAGACATTGTATCATCAGTTGATAAAAATCTTACTTCACACAATGATGGATCACAGCAGAGTGGCTTGAAAAAAGACTTGCTGAGGCTCTGTCAGGCAGCAGAAGTAACTCACTTCAGGCCACGACTGACGCAGATGGTGAGCTGGTGCATTATGGCTCTTTCCAAAACAGGACGGTTAATACAGGTTGGCACTGGAGAGGGAAAGTCATGTATCGTGGCAATGTTTGCAGCTTTTCAAGCTATGAGAGGGAAAAAGGTAGACGTCATGTCCAGCTCACCAGTTCTTGCACAGAGAGATATGGAGGAATGGCAAAGATTTTATAAAGATTTGAAAATCAGTGTCAACTGCAACAACAAAAGACAAGACAAAGACTTAAAAAAGTGCTACAAGTGTCAGGTTGTTTATGGTACTGTGGAAAATTTTGCTGGAGACTGGCTTCGGCACCACTTTCACAGGATGGACATATTTGGGCAAAGAACATTTGAATGTGCAATTGTGGATGAAGTGGATTCCTCGATGCTAGATAAGGGTCTTCATGTGGTCTATTTAAGTAGTGATATGTCTGCTTTGCAACATCTTAACCCACTCTTGGCATTCATATGGGCCACTGCTAATCAGTACAGTAAGATTGGCACAGACACAACTGTGGGGCGAAAATACCCCTTTCATCAAGTTGTGCTTAAAAATATAACAAAGGGCAACGATGTTGAAGAGTTCACCATCTTTCAAATAGCTGAGGACACAGGAATACTGCCAAAAGGTTCAGTCAGGGACCTTAGAAAGAACCCAAGCCTTTTAACTGAAAAAACTGCAAGCGTTACTGCTAACCAGCTGGCAGAGTTCTTTAAGACAGTAGAGAGGAGATTCCCATCTTGCCAGTTTGCTCTGCACTGCATCAATAATGAAGGGGCAATAGAGGAACTAAACAAAGAACTACAAGAAGACACAGATGAGAGACAGAGAGTACCACTGCTTTTAATCAACGGAGGCTTCTGTCAGTACATGTATTCTGATGAAGAAACAGTAAAGAGAGCTGCAGAAGAAGAAATAAAACATGCTCTGCATTTTACACCATGTGAACCGAGCCAAGATGAAGGTAGCTGCTACGTCCCGGGCTTCCTCTCAGATCTGGTCAAGTCTAAACTAAAGGTTTGGATTGAAAATGCATTCTATGCACAAACCATGACAAAGGATCATGAATATATCATGGAGAGACATGGGATAGTGCCTGTCGACTACAGCTGCACAGGTGTTGTTGAAAACAACATGAAATGGACAGATGGGCTACAGCAGTTTCTTGAAATGAAACACGAGTACAAGCTGAGTGACATGACAGCCATCACAAATTATATGTCCAATGTTGGCTTGCTTCAAAAGTATGGAGAGCAGATCTTTGGAATCTCTGGGACTCTTGGTCAACAAGCAGAGACTGAGACACTGCAGAAAATCTACAATGGGATCCAGACCTGTCAGATACCTTCATTCAAACGGAGAAAGCTGTTTGAGGTTGAAGGAGTGATTGTAGATCATGAAAAAGAATGGATTGAGAAAATCTGCCACGTTGTCACTGCACAAACCAACCCTACTCCATATAGGGCTCAAAGAGCTGTGTTGGTCATCTGTGAGACCATCGGCCGAGCAAAGGCTCTGTATGAAGCTCTGGGAGATCAAGTTAGGAACAAAAAGCTTTACACAAACAACAACATGGACAATACTGCAATCTTTTCTGAGAAGCTTGAAGCAGGAGATGTCATTATAGCAACCAACCTTGCAGGACGTGGTACAGACATTCAGGTTTCTGAACCAGTAAAGAGAGCTGGAGGTTTGTTTGTCGTGCAGACCTTCCTGCCAAAGAATGCTCGTGTAGAGGAGCAGGCATTTGGCCGCACAGCTAGGCAAGGATCTCCTGGTTCTGCTCAGCTCGTTGTCTGCTGCAGCCATCTGTCAGAACCACTTCAACTGCTAGTTTTGACAAAGAAACTTCAATCTTTACTGGAAAATATGACAGAAGTCACTCCACTTTATCAAGATCATTTTGTGATGCAATTGAGGTTGCATCAAAAAAGCCACAACAATGAACAATCTAAAGATATGTCTTCAACGCTGTCACATATTTTGACTGAAAACTCCAGGTCGGAAATAAAGACAGTTAAAAAGATCAGAGATGACTCAGTAGCTAAAGGACTAGCTAGCTACTTGGAGTGTGACATCCAAAAGATAAAGAAGAAGGAAGAGCTCTTCAGTCAGTATCTGAACATACTAGATGAAGTGTACAAAAGCAGCAACAACAAGCCAGCAGATTCATATTTGCCTGCA
Source organism: Macquaria ambigua (assembly GCA_008360985.2). Taxonomy (NCBI): domain Eukaryota; kingdom Metazoa; phylum Chordata; class Actinopteri; order Centrarchiformes; family Percichthyidae; genus Macquaria; species Macquaria ambigua. The sequence continues at coordinate 31,774 of VMKM01003267.1, read as the reverse complement.
CTGAATGAATTCTGGGGTATGTGGCTACTCGTCACCTTCAATGAGAATGATTCTATCACAGACTTAAAAAACAAACTAACTAAAGACCTGAAAGCAGCCAGGAACAAACTCAGCCAGAGAGAATCACCCTCATCAATCCTGCACCACTACACTGCATTTGGCAATGAGCTGCGGGAAAAGGGAGACCTCGCAGAGAGTATCAAGATGTACACTAAGGCCATACAGGAGGACCACTGTTGGGCAGCAATTGCATATTACAACCGTGCTTTTGCATCTTTAACCCAAGACAGACATCAGGATCCAAACTGCATCAATCAAGCTCTGGAAGATTTGCAAAATGCACACAAGTCTGTTGAGCTCTACTGTGAACAAATTGAGGCCACTCAAAGATACTCCAAACAACAAACCAAGGACCTCTGCAGCGATTCAATCACCAGATTTGACAATCACATGATAGCCAAATACCAAGTGTTGTTGTGTTTCAAGGAAAACATAAATGAGGCCATGAGGAAGCTTGAAAAGACCAGAAACAGTGGTGGGTATGTTGAACTTAATAAGAAGTCATTTTACTTCCTCATTTCATCAGTACATTTTCTTCCCATGGCAGTATGTGCTTTACGATCACTGCCTCATATCCTCTCCAGAGACCCTCTGAAGGTGCTCCAGCTCATCAGTGATCCCTCCTTTGACATTTCCAATGAGCTTAACTCTCTGAAATCTCTGGGTCTGACTCATGTCTATACCTTAAACACACTGCCCTATGTATTGACACCGTTCTTGAAGATACGCAGTGCTCTACATCGAAGATTTAATCAGATGATGAGAAATTTGACAGGTTTTTTCAAATGATTTAAGTAATGCCCTCGAGCATAAGCAATCTGCAGCATGGACTCATAAAGTGGAACAACCGTGTAAGCCACAAAACTTCAGGAACTAAAAGTGAATCTTTAAGTTCATCTTTTTAGTTTTAAAGTTGATTTATTACTGCAAGTTTTGAGGACATTTTTTTCCTCTTATCGAAAATTATCCTAACTGAAAAAACAAACAAACAAAAAAAAAACATTAAAGTGAGCGTTGTTAATGCAATCAGTGCAAGCTTGTCCATTGTTACAGTGCATATGATATGGTATATATTTTTTATTAATTGTCAATTCAAATGAACTGCTGGCCAAATAAGTCTTAATATTAATGATGTTTTTTTATTTCTTGTTTTTCTTATTTTCTTGGCCACATATACATATAATGTGTAATTTCAAAGTTTTTTTTGCTCTGTCTTAAATTTTGTTGTCATTCCCCCAAATATTTTGGTTATGATTGGTTTTGATCTTTGCAAGATACAGTTACTTGATCCTTTATTTTATGTATTCAAATGACAATAACAAAGTAACGTAGTAATACTGATACTACACTAATGTTGTGTTTTATATGTTGTGGTCTGGAGTAACCATGAAAATAATGTCTAAAATGTCTTTTTTTACAAAATAATTATTGATTGACAGGATAAATGAAGTGACTTTTATTCACTGAAGGCTTATATATTTTTTGGAGAACTATAAAATCACATAATATTTTATTGCATTTTTAAGGCATTTTGATTCTGTATTAAAAAGAGCAAGTTATTATCACTAAAATGAGACCTGGTGGTGATTGTCCATTTTTTTTTTTAAAAACATGTTACAACACTACATAACATTTACATGTGTCACAAAATCATCCGATTGCAAGAAACAACAACTCTCTCATGATTAGAACACTATCTTTCAGGGGTAATGAAACATATGCTGTTCTTCAAAACTTGGAAACAAAAGTTTTTATTGATGGGGAAATGTTCACAGGAACACAACAGCGAAAGGATAATCCAGCATAAAGGCGGAAAAGGGACATTCTTCACATGAACACACTGAGGATAAAGGCTGAACAGGGAAAAAAAAAAAAAATGAAAATCACTTCATTACTGCCCCTGAGTGGTATAATGTGGTACTGACGTTTGCCTGCATTGGAGACTAGAGTAATATGACACTTTGTAGGCTTGTCACAATGCTTTGCACAGTATCACACATTTTTGTAAGATATGCATGAATACTGGATTTATTTTATAAATACCACATATATGAACAACTGGCACAGTTAGGATGGTTTCTGCAAAAAATAAGTTGGATAAACACTTAGGAGTATTGTTATTCGATTTAGTCAAGGTTAAACAAAAACCTAAGACAACAGCAGTAAAGTGTATAAGGTAAATGTTTTTTCCATCTCATTCAATTCAGCCTTTTCATGAGGTTTTGCACTTCAAGTTCTGTTTTTGCATTTTTAAATGTTGAGCTCATTTGATAAAACTTTGTGAGAGCAGGCTGAACTTGAGCAGCGAAGTAAGAAGTACTGAGTTATTTTAAGTAAAAAGTAGTAATACCACCGTGTACAAATAATCTGTTACAAGTCCTGCATTCAAAATCGTCCGCAATTGTGGTTATTGGTGTTATAACTATAGAGTAGTAAAAACAAAGCTAATTAGCTACCAGCTTGTGCAGTACTGCTGCCTACACTACAAGCTAGGCCTGTTAATGTGCTGTTCTGCTAATCCAAGTGAACTCACCCGTTTCAATAAGTACGTCCGCACAGTGTCACAGTGTGCATTATTGGCATAAAGTTTACGGATTACAAAATTACAAGGAGAAAGAAAATCCTCACTTCAAAAGGAGCACAGGTGCTTCCTATCGTACTGTAAAATCCAAGATGGCGTATCACTTCTTTCTCGCTCTTCGACTGCTGCTCGGTAGCGTTGCGCTCAGTGCTGCCACTAATGGTCGGAAGCTATATTGCAACTGTCTGTGATCATTACAAAAAGGGCTTTTGTTCCCCCTAAAATAGAAGATTCTTTGTGTCATTCCTTTTTTATAAATACCGTGTGGGATTGTGGATGTGTTTATTAGCAACAAAGTGAGCAAATCAACAGAAAAACTGCAAAGGCAAAATGTATACAACATAAATGTCTTCTTCACATCAACCCCTCTTGAAAACGCAAGACAGGAGACAGGGTATTTCTCTTAAGCTTTTATTAATATTTAAGTTTGCTTTTTTAGGATGTCCATTGTTTTACACAGAGAAATTAGCCACACAAGTAAATTTGATTGTATTCTCTTTACCTTTAATCTTTTTTTATTATTGTTATTGTTAATTATATTATTCTCCCTTATCAGCGCTAATGCTAAAAAAGTTACACAAGAACTATCACACGGTTAACTAACTTGTGAGCACATCGGGACGGTAAACTAACACTTCACAGAGATTAAACAAAAAATTAAAATAAAATTCCAAAACATAGAGGGGACAGAAAAATATGATAAAAGTAAAAGTTAAGAGACAAACAAAAGACAAAATGGACAAGCATTTACAATCACACAGCCCTGCTCAACTCTCCACAAAAAAAGTACCACTTCCTTTCCTTATTTGGCGATTTTATTTTCTGGGCTCCACCCATTGTCCCTTATTTGCTAGACATTCCCATGCCCATGTTTGAGTTTAAATTTAAGTCTGGGAGGAGCCAAACATTTACATTCTACACTTCATCCCTCTGGACAGCAACCCAAAGTGCCCAAAACATCCTGGTTTGATGTCACATTTCACATTTCACATTTACACCCCATAGCACAAATCATTTAAACATCAAGATTTGTGTTCGCCTTGTTAAATGCAACAGTTGTCAGCGGTTCAAAGGCTGGTTGAGAATTGCACTACGTGGTGGGCCAGAGGGGAAGTGAATTAAAACAGATTATTGTCGTCATCATCGCTACCATCATTAATATCTCCCAAGTAGCAGTCTATTCAAAGCTCAAATCTGAGGCCCTCCACTGACTTTCCTGTCGCTGTCATCAAAATCTTCGCTACTTCGTCAAACAGGTGTGGTAAAGGAGCACTAGACAGCATGTGAAAGAAACAGGCAACCTCCAACTGAATCATAGAAGTGATACTGCTTTTTAAAAAAAAAAAAATCAGATGCAACGCCGCACAAATGCGTGCACACAGGTGGCACGCTTACAAATGCACATGCGCTCCAAGGATATCGGATTGGGTCCAAACACGGGTCCTTTAAATGTACGGTCAGTCCAATGGCTACATGTCATAGGGCAGTGGCAAGCTTTGTGTTGATCTGCTGTTGAAATATTGACTTTAAAAGAAATTTAGATTAAGTAAGCCACTATAAATGATGCCAAAAGGTGCAAATTATCTCCTGATGGCAGAATTGTCACAATAATTGGGGCTCCTAGTTTTGGCAGAAAGAATGCTTATTGGCTGCAATTCCAGATTGGTTGTTTTAAGGTGCAGATATTGGCTGATCATTTTTCACTCTCATAACAACAAAAAAAAAAAGGCTAAATCTTTTGCCTCTCTTGACTGAGGCTGCAGCCCTGGTGGCAACATTTGTACACCTTTTTTTTTTCTGTGTGTGTTGGCAGTGAAGGGGCTGGTACATTGTCATCGATAAGTCACAGGGTTTTTTTTCCGTTGGTCTCAAAACTTATTACTAAACTTTTCTATCGGACCCTGGCTGACCTCTTTGCTCTCATTAATTGTGCTTACAGGATACAAGCGCTTCCATAATCCATACACCTCATGTGTACTTCCTCAGACACACACACACACACACATTGCAGTAATAACATGCAAACACAATTCTCTTGACCCCGTTGCTTGAATAAAGCCGCTTGTTGCTAGAGAGGAGCGTGTGTTTATTTGACCTCACATCGCACAGAAACTCAAGTATGCTAGCTGGGTTTGTTAGGAGGTATCCATGCACGGGCAAGGCTAAGAGCTTACAACCCAGATGATAAACACAGTGATCCCTTCTGGCCACGCCTAACACTGAAATGCAATATCCATGCTAGCATGCTACTTAGCGATGTAATGCTCCCTGTTGAGTAGCACACGAGCGTGGATATTAGGACACGCAGTGCGAGATTGCCAGCAATATTGGAAGCACTATTTAGTGTGCGACTAGTGTTAACGATAGGGTGCTAGCTAGCTAAAGCGCACAAACACCCTCAGTCTCACCTATGCTCACCTTCAGACTGTCACCTTCGCTAAACACTCCAAGCAAACAAAACAGCACATACACACACACACACACACACACACACACACACAAATCCACACAACTCATTAGCAGAATATAAAAGAAAAATATTATCCAGTCAATATTCACATGGGCTGATACCAGGCATGCAACTTCCAAACAGTCCAGAAGAAGAAAAAACAAACAAACAAACAAACAAACAAGAAAAGCTTCCTGCCCACCTCCTCAAATCCAATGGGAAAACAAAACAGTCACTTATAGATGGGGCAAATGGAAGACATAAACAACCTGGCAACCTCAAAGAGGAAGTAGTCACTATAATGGCTCTCATTGGCTGTTACCACATGACAGGTCAACCAATCAGTAGCTTCAGTTCCTTGCTGAGGCAGGTTACAAGTAAGATAATAAAATCCGATTAAAGAAATAAAAATAACACAATAAAAACTAGCTTAAAAAGTAGTAGACACACATTGTTATAAGTATCTCTGCTATAGTATGTTTTTTTTTATTTTTTGTCTATGTCGTTTTAAACTCATTGCGTAATAAAGAGAAAAGTGTTACTGTTTTTTTTTTCTAGTACATTATCATCATCATTAGCTTCAATGGCATCATCAACAACATAATCATCATCAGCATCAACATCAATACCATTTTCAGAATTATTACTACTGGTTAATGAGGCCTCCTTATCTAAATTAAAGGGCTCTATTGGCTGACAGAGGCTCCAATAGAGGGAGGGAGAGTGGACCGGTTGCCATTCTTTACCCACCTCCCCCCTTTTTTATTAATCTCTTCTAGCCTATACTTCTTATATTCAATGGAGAACAGCCCAATCCACTTTGTTTTCAGCTGGAAGGGGGGTGTGAGGAGAAGGACTGGACGTATGTGGTGCAAAATGTGGAGGTTTCCATCTTCCTCTTTCTCCCTCCCTCTCCTTCTCCGTCTCTATTCCTATTCTGCTCTTGTGGGGAATGATGGGAGTTGTTTAGTGACAAATAAGTAAGCCATTCGTCTTGTTCCTGCATTATTGTCATGCTTCATCTTTCCCTTCCTCTCGCCCTCGTCTCTTTCTCACTCTCTATCTATCATCTTTTTTCTTCAGCAAGACACCTCCATCGTTTGGGAGGGGCTGGGCGGCATCTGGCCGCCCTGCGAGCCCTGGGACAGGGTGCGGGAGCGAGAGCGGGACCCATCCATGGAGTAGGAGGAGGAGAGGGAGGTGGTGCGGGAGCGGGACAGGCGGGTCATGCAAGATGAAGCCACTGTGGAGAAACGGATAGAAAGAAATGGACAGAAATATTAGAAAAATCAATGCAAACACTATGCAACATCTAAAAGGATAAGGCTGACATCCTATGAAAAACCCAAACCAACAAGGTTTTCTCAATACTTTCAGACTAAAACTTCAGACTTAAATAATATAGTTTCTTTTCAAAATAGGCTCATTAATTTCCTTAAACAGCTGGTCACTGTTGTTTCTGTAAACATTACCCAAACAGGAGTAAATGATGCATTTGTTGGGGACTATTTTCAGCTGCGGATTAATACACGTTTGGTGCTTTAGTGAGTATTTACAGCAGCAGGACGGTGTTTGTGGATTTTCAAGGTGTCACCCAGTGCAGCGACGTGGCTCATTAATGTGTTTTTTATAGTTTTTGGATAACAATGGCACTCTATGGCACAGAAGGATTAAGCTACACCAGGCTTTAACTACACAGACAATACTTAGTAGGATCAATTCATTGATGGTTTTGGTGTTTTCATGGGATTTGCTGAGGTTGGAGATACACAAAATGCATGTTTTGAGCAAGACTGCACACACCAGGCAGGAATACATGGTTAACAATACAGTATATGCAATAAAATCCTTAGCAATCATTACCTTATGTATCATTGTATGTAACCTGTACACAAAACTATTTGTATTGGGTGATGTGAACTTACTGTAGCCCATTCCCTGGATGAAATACTTGAAAGCCTCAGTCAGTTTAGCAGGCTGCGAACACAAAGAAAAGAAATGGCGTTTTACATTCAATCAGTACAATCACTAATTACTACCTGTATTAGGTAAGAGTGCAATTTGGTGACCCCATGTGGCAGCAAAGGGTAACTGTTTCAATTTAAAGGCCTTTAAAACCCAGAATTTCTGCTTTCAGAGTGGTTTGTTTTCTCTTTTGTTTTCTCTGGATTTTGGAGATACGGAGCTGAAAACATTAAGATTTCATTTTTGGTGTGGATTTCAGATCATGTTTTGTATTTCTTTCTTATGTTTCAATGCATCAATTTATGTGCATAAAGAAGAATTTATGCATTCATTTGGGCAATAAGTTTGCAAAAATTAGAGCAATAGTATGTTTTTGTCTGTTGAAGGCCCACCTTGTGATGGCTGATTCAACAGGTTCGTTTTAAACGGTCTTGCTCGTGGCAGCTTTAACATCCACGTCTTAAGTATCACAAAGAGGCAGTTAATTTGTTGTTACCTGGGTCAGCTGAGGAAGACCACCAGCATCAGCCATCTGTGGAGGAGGGAGAGAGGAAGTGTGTAAGAGTGAATGACAAAATAAAGTGTGAGTAAGAACAGAGACAGATTAGAAACAGACTCTAAAAATAGAAACACATGAGGGGTTAGTTACCTTTAGGAATGAGGTTGTTGTTGGGTCCATTTTGCTGTTGCACTCCACCTAGTGGTCACAGAAGGAAAAACTCACCATCGCAACAAGACACCCAGACATACTATCAAATAGACGCCAAGTCATTCAAGTTAAGGGACAGTTTGGACTCGAAGAAAGCAGCTGAAACTTACGGCCGCGTCCTCATATGGAGCTTGATCACCCACCACCAACATTACTGGACACCTGAGGTTGACAGAAGTAGAGATTAGAAGAGTGGCATTTAGAGATTTATATATATATATATATATATATATATATATATATATATATAAACAAGAAATAACAAACTATAAAAATGAAAGTTTAGAGGGTATTTACTTGAAGGTGCTGTTGCGGTCAATGTTCAAGTCTCTGCGACTGGAGCGAAATGAAAAGAGAGAGATTACGTTGGTCCTTGTTTAATGTGGAGTACATTTGTGTTCATGCACTGATGTGTGCGGGTGCGTTCACCTGTTGTAAGTCTTCCAGAAGAGCTCCACGTTGACCAGATTAGAAGCTTTGGAGATTCGCTCTCTGTGAGACTGCACTAGATCTGTGTTTGATGACAGCTCCTCCTACAAAAAAATTGACATTTTCGTCAACTGCAGCCCAAAAGACTCGCAAAATGATGCAAAATAAGCGACCAGGTAGGATGTTTTTTTTTTAACCCAAGCTATTTTTGGAAATTATGTTGTGTTTTGATACAATTATGAAACACATTTTTCTTAAACACTTTAAGAACTTTATTGACACGTTGTCCTTGTACCTGACTGAAAAGGTGGGACAGGATCTGATCCGTGAGGGAGGATGTCACAGAGATGAGCTAGAGAGGAAGCGAGAGAAATCAACAGGACTGTTCATCATTTAGTAAGTTTAATGTGATAAACAATGACATAATCAATACTACTCTGGGACACAGGCCGTGCGTACACTCACATAATTTCATATCCACAGCTAAAGTTAAATTGATGGAGAACTCGCATTAGGACTAACTAGATTAAAATACCACATGTTTCTGTGTACAAGACAATGCAGTCCTGACTCGGGAGGATGTGAGAAAAGAAAACATACCTTCTGAGCAGCCCAGTCTATCCATCCTCGGGCGTTAGTGTCGATGTTGACCAGAACCAGACCTTCCACCGAATCAGGGTTTGCAAGCTGTGGAGAGATCGTATAATCATATACATTTTTTGTACATTTAATATGCCATTGTTTGTGTCAATTAAAGTCAAGGGACTCATGGATTTATTAATGCCCCTTTCAGATTTCACAAATGACTGAAAGTGTTACTTCCATGTTTTTACTGCTGCTCGACCAACAAAACAATGTGCCGTGCTATTAGCTAACTGTCAGAACACGAGAGCTCAAACAAAAGACCGCACTCACTGTGAACTTGGAGAGGATGTACGCTCCCGCTCCCACACCCACTCCGATTACAGTACGGAAGCTGGCAGAAGGACAGAATAAATGAATAACACATACAGAAGATGTATTCAAACATACAGTACACTCAAAGCACAAATCTTAATGAAAATGTTGCTTTACTTATGTATGATTATTTTCTGAGGCAGAAATAATTTGACTGGTTGAGTTTAAACTACAGGGTTTGTACAGCTTTTTAAGAGTCAAATTCAAGCACTTTTTAAGCATTTTCAAGGTACCACAAATGACAGGAGACAACAAAAAAAATAAGGATGATGGGATCGTTTTATTTCAAATATTAAAAGATTTCTGATTTACGAGTTGTTGTGTAGCTGAAACACCAGATTATGTTGAAAATCAAGCATTTTTCAAGGAGTATATTGGAATTCAAGCATATTCCTAACCCTCCTCCCTCCATTCCTAAAGACTCTGAAACCAAGTGTATGGAGCTGCATGGCTATGGTAAACGTTTCTAAAAGCAGTCCCGTTTATATACTGTGGGTGTTACTGAAAGCCTGGGCTTGATGGGTGTGAAAGTCTGCTGGCTGAATCAGTCCAAAACATTTAAGAACTGTGCTGAAACCTCTGTGCTGTACATTAAAACTTCAGGAATCAAGCCCTGAATTGTGAATCAGTGTCAGAACTATATTCCTGTTCCTGCAACAACAACAACAACACATTTTAATAGTTTAGAAACTGCTGTCGTCTGTGTTATAGCCACCGCTGATGTTGCTCATGGGAAATGTAGGAGTTAGTGCCAATGGACGTATCAAACTATTGGATTAGATTTGTCAGGAATGGAGGTGAAACTTTTATGAAGTTAACGTGACATAATTCTGCGTGATTCTGAAGAAAAAAGTGCACTTCCAAATGAACCTGCTTCTCTCCGATCTTTGCGCTCTCCACCCAACATAATAAAATCATTTTGAAATGCATGATAGATTAAGTTCCCCCGCCCTGTATCTTTTTAACCGCCCGAGTTGCAACGACAATAAAAAGCGGGACTTTAACAAGTATAAGTGTATAACATGACAAGAAGAATCAGTTATAAATTCATCATGTACAATCACCTTCTTTCCCTCAAAATGAATACAGTTAACTCACTTGAAAAACTGCAGGACGGCAGGGATCATCTCTGCTATGGTCTCCATGGAGGGATACTGGTAACTACAACAGAAAACACAAATAATCCCGGTCTAATTAATCATAATAATATGAAAACACAAACATCCAATTTTTTACTGTTAGTGCAACTTCAGAGTGTAAAACCTATTTGTAATTATTGCAAATTAGAACACATGATGACGAAGGATGATTTTCATGTTTTACTTATTATTTCATCTTAAGCGCGTGCAGTGGCTCACGCTTTTATCCGCAGGGATTTAGTACGAGATCAAAACGAGAATAAGCTTCGATTTCCAGAATCACCAGCAGGAGTTCACAGTCGAGATGCCGTGACAATACATGCAGCAAAATCCTCCTGAGCCCCTAAAATAATCACGCAAGGAAGAGAAGTGATAGAGAAGTACGGGGGAGAAGAAATAAGAAGTGCGTAAAGAGAGAGAAAAGGACGGATTTTCTTTAAAACCTCTGACAAAAGCATATTAGAGACCGGAGAGGAGTGAGATGTGAGAGATGGGAACGTTAAGTATTTTTGGAAGAGATTAGGTTTAAGCCTGCCACAGAGGATTGTTTCCATTTCTGAAGAGTTTAAGAGCAAGGTTACCGCAGGACGACCGGCACGTCAATACACGCATATCAGCGAATGTCGTACCCTGTTGGGTAGGCAGCGGCCCCCTCCCCCTGCCCCGGAGCATCAACATGAATCAGGGTGAAGTTCTTGACAATCTCCTGCATCTCCTCGAACTTGAACAGAGGGGAGAAGCAGCTCTTGCCTGCCATAAAGGAGAAAAGAGAGGAGTCAAATATGGGAGGGGAAAAAAAGTCATGAACGAGCGACAGTTTGTGTGAAACAAAAGAAAAAGACTGAAAGAGAGAGAGAGAGAGAGCTACTCACTGTCCAGACCCACATCATGGAAGGTGAGGATAGCAGGCCTGCGGGTGGTTCGTGTGCCGTGGAGGGTCACATGCAGAACACCGTGTGGGGTCTCAATACTGTGCTCCTGCAGAGAGAAAGAGGAAACGTTCGCACATCAAATTCTGAGAGAGATACTGACATTTCTGGAGTGTGGTTGCAGATATTTTTATGCATTTATAAAGTGAAAATCCCCCAGTATTTTTATTCCTTGTTCATTTTTAGCATTTAGACCTTAATGACTCTTTCAGTCATGGTCAAACTTTTTTTTTTGCATTTGAGTTTTGTTTCCTAAGAGGGCCATCAAGATAAAAACAAATGTTAAAGTCATACTCTAACCAAGATTTACTGTATCTTTGAGTGACAAACACTTATTCCCCCCGTAGGCTTCACAGGCGGCTGTAAAAAGTTTGTAGTTTTCTTTTGAACAAAGAAGGGAGGCTGTGGTCAACTTGCACATACAGCAGAAACTTCTCCTACCACTCCTGCAGCATAATGCACTTCTCCACTGTCCAGACATATGATCAGTGTGTTCCAAACATCCATAATTTTACCAAAATAAAGCTAAATTCAATGCTACCATCTCAAACCTTCCTCGTGACCTTTCTGAGATCACAGTCACACACGTACATATATACTTTTTCCACTTCTGTTTAATGAAAATGCCAGCAGAAAAATGAACTTTCTAGCCCAGAGATGTGTGTGTTCCTTTCAAAATAAAAATAAAAAATTGCAAACCATGAAGTTACTGTCCAAAATGTTAAATATACGTACATTAAGATTTACCATCAAGCCCTAATATATAGAAAGTATACAGTAGATTTAGGACACTTGAAGATATATATAAGGGCTTGGATAGGGAAAAGTTCTAACTAAAGTATTATATAAACCATCTATGTTTAAATTAATTTTACTATGAAAGTCGGATAAATCAAATGTTATTTGTAAATGAGGTGACTTCTTTAAGATTGCTCCACCTCTGTTTAAGTAATAAACTATGTTGTACTTCACTCCTGCCTGGTCCCATTGTTCTGTTATGGTTGTAGTGTATATTTTGTTTGTACTCCAAATCATGCAACCCTGGTCTTTAGTTAATAAATCTGAAATCTGGAAGTCTGGAAGAAAGAGTCTTACCTGTCCCTGGTCCAGGAGTATCCTAGCAGCCAGTTCGGCATCCTGTGAGAAATGAAGGAAAGTCTTATTAGAACAAGGCGTGCAAGTCATTTTTTTTAAAGCGACTGAAGAAGCTTCACTTTGTGTCTTTTTGTTTGTTCATCAGAAAGAAGTTAGAGATGACGTCTAAGGCTGCAACTAATTATTACTTTCATTACTGATTAATCTGCTGATTTCTTTCTTGATTAATGATCGATAAAACTTTAGAAAACAGTAAAAACCGCCCATCACAACTTCCCAGAGTCCAAGGTAACTTCTTCACATTTCTTGTTTTGTCTGACCAACAGTCCAAAACCCAAAGATAATGACTTTACTATAACGTAGCAAGCAATGTCTCACATTTGTGAACCTGAAACCATCAAATATTTGGTAATTTTGGTAATTAAAAAACAAGGTAAGCGGCTCATCGATTAATCGTCGAAGCTCTAATGACGACAGATGACAACTTCCTTGTAGGTTCTGATCGTCAGCCAGCGGGGAAGAGTGCGTGCAACAGTGATATATATTCATTTCCCAAAGCATCAAATCACATCCATAGCTATCTCTCTGTTCTTTCATAGTCCTTTCATGTTAAGTGGGGTCTTGCTTCCTAATTAACACCCACGCAGGCAAGACGGGCGGCATTACACTCCCGATAAAGCAGCGGAGAACCTCTTCAGAGGAGCAGGTGGTTATGGGATGCTGGCGATTAAATGGAGGAAGTCTGTCGGTGGGGGGGTTTAAATGGGATGTTCATTTGCAAACCTTGGATCATTCACCCCGCTAATGAATTACTAGCATCACAAGCTCTTATGAAATTAGCAGCCTGGGAAGTTGAAGTGGAGGTGGGCGTGTGCAGATGGGCATCATCACTGAGGAGGAAATGGAGGAGTCCTGGAGGTTTGGAGAGACGGCCCATGGCTGGATTACGAAAAGGTCACTCGTTTAATCGATAGAAACCATGTGAAAACTCGATCAGGGAGCTTAGCGTGTGTTCAGTGGGTGGCGGCGGGAGGTCACGGTGAACGATGGAGGTTCGGACATGACGTAGAACCTCCCAATCTTTATTACATTTCCTCCTCAGAATTAACCTCCACACCCCCATCATGTTGTAGCCGAGTATTTGTCACTGTCACAGATCCATTGCTAAATGAGTTCTCTTCTTTTCCTTTCTTAATTTACATACATGAGAAAAAAAAGAGGTTTTAAGGTTTCGTCATTTTCACATTTTAACTACCACTGAAGGAGAATGTGGTAAAGGGTATCGTGATATAAGATTCAAAATCGTCTGGATTTTAGTTCTTGTAATATCAAGATATATCTTAAAGGATAAAGCTGCAGTGTATTGATCAACTATTCTATCTAGTCTATGTATTCAAAGCCATATATATCTAATTTCTCTGTGCCGTAGACCTCCACTGTTGTCCAAAAACATGAGTGTGTATCAATCCGTGGCAGAAAATACTTTTTTTCTCCTGTTTCAGTGATGTTTGCTAAAAACTACAGTGCCCAGCTGTTTAAGAAAACAACTGAGCCTTTTAAAAAAAGATCTAACTACATATTTGTGAGCAGATTTACCTCCTTACTGGAACCAGTGGGCTGAATGCCACAGATAGGGTAGAACAGAATAGCACCAGCCTTATCCTTTAATAATCTTAACTTAAATGTTTTCTTGCTCTTTATTTGAGTGTTTTTAGCTCAATAAAATCTAGAGTAAATTATTCTTCTTGTTCTTCATGATATAATAGACCCCATTTCTTTCCCATTCTGATGTTAGGTCTGAACTTGACCATGTCTGCATGCTTTGTACACTGTACACTCAGTTGCTGCCCCATCGTTGGCTGATTAGATATGCATTAATGAGTGGTCAAGCAAACAACAGCATAATACTGCTTTTGAGTCAAATAATATAGTATAGTAATATTGACTGAAGTTCTCACCTCCTGTTCTGACATTAATGTATATTTCTTGTTATCAATGTCACTGCACCTCTACCTGCCCACTCACTGGACGTCAATCAAGAGTATAAAATCCTGTGCCTTTGTCCCTTTGTAAATCTGTCGCTGTGTTGCTTTTGTTTTAGTGTTATTAATATTCCCCCGTTTGCCCACCAGGTGTCCGCAGTGAGAAACAGATGGCTCTGCTCTGCAGCGCCGCATCTGCACGGCAACATCAGCGCAGCAGAGCAGAGGAGCTGCTCTCGCTCCCTCAGGGCTTTGACGTCAACCTGGCAGATCTGAGCCAACGCTGCAGCTGTGCACTAACACACACACACACACACACGCACGGCTATGCACACATGTGCTTGAAACACATGTAAGCTTTGCTCAAACTCAAAAGCACACACTCATGCGCATATGCACAGCAAGGATACAAATATTAACACACAAATCAACCCTTTTTCCATCTGCTGACACACACACACACACACACACACACACACGGCTCTGCCATTTATCTGGTGGTTTCAGATTATGTTCGTTACACACTGACGATCATGCAATTAATGTAGGCTACTTATGTGTGCTCATGTCTGTTTCTCCATGCTTGGATAACATTAAAGTCAGCCTATGTTATGCTATGCTTATTTGCATGCATGGAATCTAGTGTGTGTACAATATGTACTGTATGTATGTGTGTGTGTGGCACCAGCTCTGACCTTGGCATCAGCCTGACCCGTGAGTAAAGGCTTCTCCTCTGTGATGGCGATCTCCTGCATTTCTGTTGTCATGGCGTAACCTCCTGTACAGGTAGAAGAGACCAGAGCATGAAAATCTGTAGCTTCTACAGCTGCCCTGTTCTCTGTACTGTAACAATGAATACATGTTATTTTTTACTGCCACCCTCACACAAACAGTTGACACTGTGACGTGGGAACAGATGCGCACACAGAGGCCGACACATGTGGACGTACGCACCCAGTGATTAAATACTGTATGTAGCTGTTTTCCTCTGGGACTTTGTCTGAGCTGTGGGACTTTATGAACGTTAATTAGCAATTAGTGCACAGAGAGAGATGAGCAGAAAGGGATTGTGGGACAGAAACAGAAAGAGCTAAAAAAGAAGATCAGTAGAGGGACACATATTGTTAGCAGACGTATAAAACACACAGATGGTTAAGAGAGTTTTCAGAATATGTCACAAATGATTAGTCAAATATAACTTTAAGCATGTTAGAGAAGAAGAAGAAAGATTCAGAGGGATGGGAAAGGACAGGTGTGATAACATAACTATGAGGAAAGAGGAATAAAGGTGGGTGAAACAGGAAAGAGACATGGTTGTGAGAAATGACAAGCAGCCGCGGGGAGGACTGACTGTGACAAACGAGTGGCTGATAAGGATGAAGTGAAGGGGTGGAACAACTTTGTATTACATTACTTTTATCTGAGGAAGGTTAGTCGAGCATGCAGCTTATTTTCAGCCCACTTTACAGCCACAGTGTGCGTTACTGTGTGGTACTGCGAGTCCACCGGGGCAGCAGGGAGTTAAATGCTGCGCCCAAGGGCCGCACAAAGCCGGTTGTTCAGAGAGGTGGAGGTAAGTTCATTTCAATTTGCCACGTTGATCTCGCCACAGTGTCTGGGAACTCAAAGTGCAGCCTCAACAGTTACAACATGCCAGTCTTTACATGTTTAAGTGCTTCTTCTTCTTTTTTTTTGCTTCCTCAAATTATACTGCAGAACATATGATTGTTGGTGGCCAAAGAATACGTGTTACTTCACACCAGCTGTATTATTTATTTAATAAAAGTAGTTGGAGTCAGACTGGCATTTTTAACTTCACAGATTCTCCACCTAAAATCAGATTAGATGGATGGATGAAATGTTAGTCCAAGCAGAATCTTAGCCAACTCTAATAATGTGATAGATAACCACTAATTAGTTGTGTGGTTAGAATTTCAGCATTTCTTAAGGCTAAAAGGGGAATATTAAAAGTAAGTGAGCAAGCACAGGTTGTTATTGTGTCCAGTTGACAGCGTTGTGACATTTAAAGCCGAAATATGGGACCTTTTACGTTCGCTTGTTGTGAGCGCGTGCACAATTCGTGCTCCCATAAACCCGATGACTGTATTCTATCTGCAGATTTGGCATTACATCAGAGGGGGGACGAGGCGAGTTGGTGTGTGTGCGCTTGTGTGTGTGTGCAGTGCACTCATCAGAAAATGAACTGCTGCCCCCGGGGGAGCCTGTGTCTCTCTGGGTCTCAAACGGAAATGATTAGTCACCAAGCCCCCGCCCCCACCAACGCACACTCATTGCTTCCATTGTTTGCCATCCATCTCTCCTGACCCCCCTCCACATACATGCATTTATTAGTATCGCACGTATTGAATTTTTCAGTCTCTCTCTCATTTTATCTATGTTTTAATCTCTGTGTCTCTACCTTTATTTCACTCAGTGTCAAAATAAAACCAATGAGAGGAAGCCTCCACTATCACCGATATATTTTCCAAATTGCCAAGCTGCTGCAGCCTCTGTAACTACTGTTAGTCTTCTTTAGGGTTCAGCTTTCAGAGAAAATAGCACGTGCATGCCATGTTGTTGGTCCTGGATGATGGACCTTCCCACCAGCACAGAACAGAGAGTAACAGTTTGGGCTAAAAACAAAAAAAATAAACACAAAATTAATCGTCTAATGGCCGAAATCCTGCAGCCAGATTACACCCAAAATGTAATCTTCTGATCTTTGGGCCAAGAGATATCTGGCTCCAACTGTTATTTTCATTATCAATGAATCCATTCAATGGAGCCTGGCTGCACTTCAGGCAGGCATGGGAGTCCTTTCTTGGTCACATAGTTTGTACACCGTCCAGTCATGTATATCCACTTGCTATGTGACACTATAGGCAGTCCATATACAGTGAACATTTGGTGCTCATCAATCTGCATGTACCAAGCTCTGCTACACCACTGGCTGCTTTCAGTAATTTAATGCCCTCCCTTAATAACCTCCCTGTTCTTGTTGTATGTGATTGGACTTGTTTAACAAATGTTGTGAATCTCAAGGAGAGTCTGTGTCAAGCATCACATTGTTGCAATAAAAAGGTTGAAACCTGACTGAATTATTTAGAGATTCAAGTGTCAATAAAATATTCTAAAATAGTGGAAAAATGCACATCACAGTTTCCTAAAGCTCAAGGTGATGGCTTCAGATTGCTTGTTTTCAGTTCAAAAACTCAAAGATATTCAGTTTGCAATCATATAAAACAAAGAAAAGAAGCAAATCACCACATTTAAGAAGCTGGAACCTGCAGATGTTTGGCCATTTTGTGAATCAATGATCTAAATAATTGTTGATTCGTTTTCTGTCAACTGACTAATTGATTCAATGACTAATTGTTGCCCATAAACACACAAGTGGGAAAAAACTTGCCTCCGTTAGTATAGTAATTGATTGAGTCAATCAACAGAAAAACAACTCAGATAATCACCAGAAACTTAGTGGTTCCATCTTGTCAAATGTCAATATTTGCTGGTTTTCTTAGTCTTAATAAACTGAATACCTTTGTGACTTCTGACTTTTATAGACCAAATAATAAATCTATTAATCAAGAAAATGATCATCACATCAATCAGTAATGAAAATAATCTTAAGTTGCAGTGCTAGTAATTATATAAACCTCTGAAATACTTCAGGATCTTTGACAAAGCAAATACTGACAATCCCGACAACAAACAGAAACAAAAATGAGAGAAATACGAAATCTTTTGAGTCTGATTGTTGCCTCTTCCTCACCCCCCTGGCTCTATATAATATATATAATATGCCTTCAGAATGCAGCATATTCACCAATGCAAATGCAGGGTGAAAGCACCAACACGCATGCAAGCACATGGCACTGGATACCCACACATGCACGCACACAACCGTGTATGAACTGACATGCATTTTCCCTTCACCAGGCACTATTAATGGCTGACATTTCTTAAGCACACTACAGTATGTGTATAAGAAGCTTCTCTACTGTCACTCTACTGTGACAAATAATGATATTTAAAACGGGGTTGGGTTAAAGTTAGGTGAAAAAAAAGAAAGTTGATAGGACTTCACACAGCCCCTCCCGTACTATTTTTAGAGGTCTGGCATGTTGTGCTCCTCTCTGTATATTAATAGGTCTCTGGTATTACTCCATGTGGATGTTTGGAAAGTTCTCTGTAGCATGTCTGTATGTAACATATAATCCACCAGGAATCTTTTTTTTTAACAAGGGACTCTCCGCTTTAAAAAGAAAATACACAATGGAGAAAACACAGAATGGGGCTGTGAGCGGTGAGAGTGAACCAAAACAATTAGCTTAAAGATGCTAAAATGCTGAGCGGAACTGCAGAGCCAGGTGATAACTGTCTGTGGGTTTGTCACTACAGGCAACGTCTTTCACATTAGTGTTGAGTCGAGTTTTTTGTCATTCTCAATGCACAGAAGATGTTTTTTCTGTTTCACACAGTTGGTAGTGCTTGAATTATTGCATGAAAATGGGAATTTATATAATTTGCTTGTGCTCTCCTTAGTTAAATCAACTCCATAGACTTTAACAAAGCGCTGTGGGAGCACTTCACTGGAATTTATTCAGTACATAATCACCACTTAGAGTGAATATTGATGAAAGATCACAGAGTGGTCAATGATATGAACAGCTATATTGTGAGCTGCCAAAGCAGTCACATGACCAAAATCGTGCATTAAGCAGCACTGATACGGGTCTCACATAACTCACCCATTGTGCTTAATCTGCTCTCTCTCCCTTACATACATATGCACACTCTCTCCTCCACACACACAGTTTCCTGATGCTGTAACATTTTAAATCGGCCTAACTCCCTCCATCATCCATCATCCATCATCCATCACTTTATCTCTGCCTCTCCCTCTCTCTGAGTCGGTGTGTTGTAGAGCGTATAATAACTGTTAAACTGCACAGGAGGCAGCGTCTGTCACCATCGGGAGGAGAAACATAGAGATGGAGAGAAAGAGACAGATTTGCATGAAGAGCAAGAAAGGAGGGAGGCTGAAAAGCAGGGACGAGAAAGTGTTGTTAGCTGAGAAAAGGAAAAAAAAAGTGAAAAAGCACGCCTTGCTTCTCATTTGCCTCTACTCTACTTCCACATTTCAGCTGTCAGACAACAGTTGCTCAGTTCATCTGTTGCACCGAACAGGTTCCGTGTCTCAGATTTCAGGCTGCGTTGCATAATTGCTCCGCAGCTAAATTAATCCAAGCTTGTTTTATGCACATTTATAATCATATAGAGCGATGGCATTTCAGTCGTCCACTGTTAGCAGGCCGCCTCATTCCAACCTGTCATTATCTGTTTTCGTCAATCTTATAATTTTTTTAACTCCTCATCCTCCTCTCTCCTGCTCTGTCGCGCTGACTCCATCTCGTCATCCTTTGATGCAACGCAATGTCACCACATGCAGTAACTCTGGATTCAGGCTGCCAACTCTGAACTCTCCAGGAGCTGATTTGGGCTCCAGGTCTGGTGATGTTTCACCGAAGAAGCTGGGTTGGCTGCTGCAGGATGATGACGCTCAAACGTTTGACTCAAGCTGATGTTATCGTGCCGATAAACATAGAAAGTTGAGGTCGGCACACTGCACCCTACACCAACCAAATAATAAAGCCAAACTTTATCATTCAAGAAGTGCATTTCTATTATATGAGACGGTTCACTACTGCAGAAGGTAAAAGCTTTTTCTTTAACTTGTGCCAGCAGACTCTGCTGCCAGCAAAGTTTGAGATATCAGAGCTTGTATTCCTGCCATCAGACAAGACACATTTGTTGCTATTTTTTCTTGTATAGTAAGAAAAAACAACTCTCACAGACTGGAAAATTGCAATAAAAAAACTCTAAAATACACAGAAATGAAAGGGCTTCAACTTCAAATTGCACCCATACTCTCCTTTAATCGACCACTAGATTGTTGTTCGCAGAGCTGATATGACAAGCTGCTGCCAGAAAGGGAAAGTTTCTCTCCTTCCGTCTCCATCTGCCCTCTTCCTCTTTATTTTAATCTCTTTCTCACAGCTCTGCACTCCTCCCCATCTCTCTCCATCCATCTTTTGTCACGCTGCTGACTTTTCATTCGCGTCTCTCTCTGGATTTCTGCTAGTCATCATCGCTCCTCGCTCTCTGTCTCACTGCGGGTCTTTGTCTCACTTCTGCCGTCCTCTTTCCCCTCTCTCGCTCTCTCTGTTTTCGCCACCCCAACAGTGAAGTGAAAAGGAAAAATGGGCAAACAGTTCTGCTGGCAGACTCCTTGCTTTCATTTGCTCTCTGTCTCTCTCTGCTGCCACCAGTGTTTGCAGCTCTGAACAAAGAGGCGCGCCCAGACACCCCAGACACTCAGAAACACACACCCAGACACATAAACAAGGTGCTAAAATAGGGCACTGAGCATTAAGGTCACCTACATTGAGGATGTAGGCTGAAGGCTGAAAGGTTAAACCTGTGGCATTCAGGGAGACAAATGTGCGGATGCTTCAATATATGAAGGCGTCGATGTCGAGGTGTTAAAGGCTGCACAATGAGTAATGAGGTTTGACACCCAGCCCCGCTCACCCGACTCTCTCTCGCTCTGAAATGTCTAATAAAGTAGAAAATAGTAAAAGCAATCTTGAGGAAAAAACACATAAAAGTTAAATGAAAGTCAGGTCGTTTTTTTGCATTCCCCAAAGTAAAGTCACTGGATATTTACGGTTTTCACTTGACAATAGTGAAATGTGGAAGCATGCAAACACTTTATCACCCTGCTGACACACACACACACACACACACACACACACACACACACACACACACACACACACACACACACACACAGAGTAGAGAGAGACCCAGGTGTTGAGGACATAAACACTCTCAGGACCGAATCTGTTCCCTGTCCCGAAGCAAATCACGTTAGTCTGCAGAGCTTCACTGTTGTCACACCTGGGTACCACTCTGTCAGTTTTCCACGCACAGCGCCGTGATGTGCAGCTCTGCTGAGGCGGGATTTTCTTTTTACAATTCAGCACTGTCATATATGGATGGTATACACATGGACAGATGTAACAGGAAGTCCAGCTTTTCACTGCATGCTTGCTGAAGCTACTACTGCACCTGTGCTCAGTCACAAATGGATACTTGGAGAGTCATACTCTCTCTTTAGTCAGTTACAAGGAATGTCCTGACAGATTGAGATTTGTGTGACCCAAATTAAATATTTGCTTCTTGTGTTTTGGCTCGTCTTAATGCCAAACATTTGACAGATTTACAGGATTGCAGCAAAGAAGAGAACGTATCAACCAACACTGGCGTAACTGAGCTTTTTTGGCTTTATTGTCTTCATTGTGCAACAGCAGATGACAAAAAACACTGTGGTAACTCCATGAAGTCTCTTCACATGCAAAAGTGGATCCTAAACAAAGCTGTCCTTCTTAATCAGTCTTATTATCCCAGTTTTCGAGGCTCTTGAGGTGTGGTGGAAACACACCAGGAATGTAGGAATGTGCTACAGGGACGTGAAGTTCCTGGGTCCAGTTCCTGGGTCTCTGTTATTCCTGGGACCATTTGGTAGAAAATGTTCACACCTCCAAAAAAAGGTACCTGGCACCAGTTTCTTACCAAGTTTAGGTGCAAAGAGTTTTAGCTCAAGACGCCCTGAGCTGTTTGATGCTGCAGCCAAATATTTAGATGGTTAAAGGAAGAGATGAGCTAGATGAGAAGATCAATGCCACTTTATTATCTTATTAGCTTAGCTTAGCATAAAGACTGGAAGCAGGGGAAAACAGCTAGCATGGCTCTGTCCAAAACCTGCCTACCAACCCTTCTAGCTCACTCTTCAATACGTTATTTATTAATTATTTTTTTTGTTTAATTGGTGCAAAAACCAAAGTGTAAAAATGACAAGTTGTAGTTTTATGGGGGACTATTTCTTGGCCGGGTGCAGTGACTTTCTGGAGTCTCGTCGTCACTGTGAATCTTTAAACTGAAATTTCTTTGTACGGCCCTTCTGCAAAGTTGTGCAAGGCTCCCCAACATGCACACCACGAATGAGTTGAGTGAAAATGACGCCTACGCCCACCCCTCATTAAATGCCCCCCCCAAAAGCTCATTAATATGTTATCCAGGACAGCCAGGCAGGTAGCAAGCAAACAAAGATTAATCAGTGATAAAACGAACGAAGAAGCATAAACAATATACGAGTAGAAAGCCACGCTGCTGCAAAACTGCATCTACTCTGTTTCCATGCAAATCACTCTTTGTCTGCAGGTTAATATGTCTACATATCCCATAATGTGTTTATAGCCTATTATATATTATTGCTTTTATTGTTGCATATTGATTCCATGCTTCAATTCTCATTCAATTGTACTGCTGCAATAACCTCATTTCCACATGGAGATCAATAAGGATTCATCTTCTCTTATAAGACAGAGCAGATCAATACATGTTGCAGGGTGGTGCTGCCTGTATGTGACTGCCGGAGGCTTTAAAAACGAGGTGGCACAAGTTTTAACTTGAGTATTAACTTGCTTAAGTGTTTGGAGGCAGATTCAATTTGTGGTTTGGTCTGTCAACAAGAATCAAACCTCGCTTTATCTCTCAGGGAGTAGTGGCTTATAAAACACACTGCAGCTCACATCAACAACTGGAAGTTTCTAAGCACATCCACTCTAATGTGGTCAGTTTGAACATCAGGGTTTTTTTGGGGGGGGGGGGGGGGTCTGTTGCCAGGTCCGCTGGACAAAACACAGTCCGAGAGCAGAAAAAGAGAGGGAGAAAAATGAGCGACAAATGCCTGGAGAGAAAAGAGGCACAACAGCAGCCACCATGGAGACCCAGAGAGGAGCCAAAGCTCCCCTCGACTCCTCTCTGAGCCAAGCCTTTGCTCACTCTCCCCGCTTCAAATCTCCCCTGCTGCTTCCCACGGCGTTGGATGTGCGTACGTGGATCACCTTGGCTCTCCAAAAAGACAAACACACACACACACACACACACAAATGAAAGAGCAGCTTAGAAAAGCCTGTTTTCTCTCTCCGTCTCTCAGCAGATCACTTCGGCCTCTTGTCCCCTCAAATCCTCTGTCGTCCGTCACTCAGCGGCAGAGCTCGGGTCTTCTTTTCATTTTCAGGCCGCCTATTATTCCCTCCATCGTGATCTCACCTCCACGGAGACACCCAGTCTCTCTTGTCTGTCTTGAAAGGTGAGCGTACTCTTTGACGAAGGCCTGAGTCCTCCCGAATGTTGAAGGAACAGATGTCTTAAATGACTAACGCTACATAACCAACGCTATTTGGGCTCGCTGAAAAGGGAAAAACATGTCTTGTATCAACGTTTGTAGGCTATACAGAGCTACCAGTAGCGCACCACTGAGGACCGCTCGTCTCACAGCAACGCCAGCCCCCAAAAATGGGTTTATTCTCTTTTAAAAAATAGAAAAATGTGCATAAAAGCTGCAGTATCATCATAGTTATGTTATATATATATATATATATATATATATTTCCTTTTTAAATGTGATAAATTGTCATTTTCTCTGTTTTATGTCATTGTAAATTCTAGTATCTTTGAGTTTTGGACTGTTGGTGTGACAAAACAGAAGCAGTTTGAAGACATCTTTGGCTCAAGGAACTTGTGGAGGCCATTTTTTCAATATTTTCGAACGTTTTAAAGACAACTGAAAAGTCATACAATAATCAAACCTAGTGAGGTTAGCTGTTTTCTGTAATAATATTCAATAATGGCATTCATTTCAGACATAATTTATTGCCGCACAAACATGAACTTCCAAGAAGACAGAAGAACAAAATGGTCTGGATGATCCCGAACAAGCATGTGTTTCTTATTTCCTGCCCTGTTCTCTCAGTTTGTCTATGAAATTCTAATTTTCTCTCTTTCTCTAACTGCAGCCGTCAGACAGGCCTTCAGTTTGTTCACTCAATAGCTGTGAGAATGTATCAGAGGAAAGCATGAAGCAAAACCACTAATTACCTGGACCAATTATGTAAATGTGCAAAAGACAGCGGCTCATTTTTGTTCAGGTCAGATCTGTGGGAGTTTATTCAGCAACATGTACATAAAAAAAATAAAAAAATAAGACCTGAAAGAGGCCGAGACGGTTGAATCGATCGTTCCGATTCAGGGTCACATCCAACAGACGAGCACATGATCACAGACACACAGAGACCCATGCAATCGCACAAACACACTAATTGACCTTGAAGCTATGGTAAATGTATACGTTGGAGCCATTGGCTAAGAGCTGATAGAGATAAATGGCTCCTCTGTGATGGTGGGCTGATTGCAGCTGCAGCAAAACATAAAAGCTGTTTTTCTTAAGGCAGCAACTCCCAAAATAACGTTTTAATAATCCATAGTATACCTGCATGACATACACGTGGTAGAGTGATATTTCCACTGGTTTCTTATATGAGTTAGAGCATATTTAGCAAACGTTATCTGTACTTTCTTAACCGTATTTACCCAAGAAAGGTTTCTGTGACACATATATTCCTATCAGCGGCTCGATCCCTTAATTTTGTACTTGCTGGGGGTTTGGTGCCTTGCTCAAGGGCTCATTTAAGGGTGTTTACTTGACTTCTATGTATAAATGTGTCATTTCGTTTAATTGTTTAGTCTATAAAATGTCAAAAAATGTCAAAAAAAGAGCTTATTTTATCAGTCAGTCCAAAACCCAAACTGTAATAAATATATGATATGCTACACGGCCAAAAGTGTGTGGACAGCCAGACATTATATCCATATGTGATTTCTGAACATCTCATCCCAAAACAATGGGCGTTAACATGCTGCTATAGTGGAAAGCCTTCTTGGGAAGATTTTGGAGCCTGGCTGCAGCGAGATTTTCTCCCATTCAGCCAGAGGAGCATCAGTGAGGTCGGCCACCGATGTCTGGCGATAAGGCCTGACTCACAGTTGGTGTTCCACTTCAATCCAAAGGTGTTGGACGTGGTTGAGGTCAGGGCTCTGTGCAAAATATCATTATATGCTGCAGCTAAGGGGCCTAGTGCACATTTTGAAAAACATCCTCAGAACAAAAAAGACTGGGGTGTCCACATACTTATGGCCATATGGTGTATAAAAACAAAGAAAAGCATCAAATCCTCACATTTTAGAAGCAAGAACTACATAATATTTGCCACTTTTGCTTGAAAAATAACTTTAAACGTCACAAGCTCTCTTCTTCTTCTTCTTCTTCTTCTGTGACGTTCAGCTCACAAAACTGTTCCAAGCATTCTGTACATTATCTACTGTCTCTGAGTCACGCTGATGTTAAACGAACCACATCAAGATGTCCGCCTGCTGCTGCATCTTCAGCGTCACTGCTCTGCCCTGAAATGTAATACACATCCTTTTCTTTTCACTTCCCTCACTGTCTCTATAATCAAACCAATAAGAGCTGATGGTCCTGAGAGGAAAATGTTATCCTGCTTCATAAAAAACATTATTGCAGAAGCTGCTGCTGAAACACGACTAAATTGAGTCGCTGCTGTGGGCTCAAAAATGAACAGCTAATGAGGGCATTACAGTGTCGGTGGTTGATTATGCAAATAAATTCAATATCTATGAATGAATAATAGATTAGCATCCACAATCAATGGCTAAATGGTCACCAAATATCTCCTCTTCACTGTTATGGAGTGAATGATTATGAGCTATTATTACAGCAGGCACCACGTTGCTTTGATTGCTGTATTCACTAAACAGTTATTGATGACTTCGACAAATCTTCAAGTAGAAGTGAGTAAATGTCTCTCCAACCTTGAGTCATTAAAAAGGCTAATTGCTTAAGTTGAGTGTGTAGCAGAAAACATGGTTCCTCTGGGTGTCTATTATGGCCGCACTGACAGCAGCTCCAACACAGGAAATATCATTAATCTACTGAAAGTCGTGTCAATATGCAGAGCTCCACTCAGCCTGATTAGGACTCAAATGTTCCGTTTTAAGATCAATCATTGATCTAGTGTTTCTGGTGCTAAAAGTTTCCAACATTTAAAGAAACACAGTTGGATTCAATTCACACATTTAGAAACTGCTTTATTTCCTCTAGTGACTCAGCCGGAAAAGAAATCCAGCAGAGCCAAAGTCAATGTCAACATTTTATCAGAGAGCTCGTCCTCCAGATTTTTCCTTGAGTCCTTCCTTCCTTCCTTTAACTTGAGTTATCTTTTATTTCTTTGACTTTTCTTCACTGCTTTTTTTTTACATTTTTTAAATTTATAATCTGGTCCGGTTTAATGGCTTTTATTTAATTACAAATATTATTATTAATTATTTAGAACGAAATAGAGGCATTTTCTGATCTGACGCCCGTATCGGCAGGATGACGTCATTTGTCTTTGCCTTCTAAAACCGTCACATATCACTGTTGAAAAATAAATCTGTTTTGTGATTTGAGAACGCTATGATTGAGGCTTGGTTAGTTTAGGGAAAAATCATAGTTAAGTTGGGTTAAAATAAGTTCTTAGGGTTGGAGAAACATTGTGATTCAGGTTAAAATGTTGACTGTTGGAAGGAAACAGTTGACTCTCGTCTAATGTTTTGTTGTCTGATCTCCTCCCTTCTCAGACTTTGCCTCTTTATGATAAGGTCACACCATTTCCGTACTACGTCATAATTCCTACACCTGCTCGAGGTGTAAACGTGTCATTTTTGGGGCACTTCCTGAAACGACTGATGCTCTAGTTCTTCTTGGGAGGACCGTCTTAGGTGTCAGGTAGCTTAGTAGTTTTTCCTGTTGTTACATATTTATCCATCACTAGCCTACAGCCGTTTTTTTCCCCAGTGGACCTCCATCATGGGGGCCGCCCGTGTTGCTAGCAGGTAGCTTAGTAGTTTTTCCTGTTGTTACATATTTATCCATCACTAGCCTACAGCCGTTTTTTTCCCCAGTGGACCTCCATCATGGGGGCCGCCCGTGTTGCTAGCAGGTAGCTTAGTAGTTTTTCCTGTTGTTACATATTTATCCATCACTAGCCTACAGCCGTTTTTTTCCCCAGTGGACCTCCATCATGGGGGCCGCCCGTGTTGCTAGCAGGTAGCTTAGTAGTTTTTCCTGTTGTTACATATTTATCCATCACTAGCCTACAGCCGTTTTTTTCCCCAGTGGACCTCCATCATGGGGGCCGCCCGTGTTGCTAGCAGGTAGCTTAGTAGTTTTTCCTGTTGTTACATATTTATCCATCACTAGCCTACAGCCGTTTTTTTCCCCAGTGGACCTCCATCATGGGGGCCGCCCGTGTTGCTAGCAGGTAGCTTAGTAGTTTTTCCTGTTGTTACATATTTATCCATCACTAGCCTACAGCCGTTTTTTTCCCCAGTGGACCTCCATCATGGGGGCCGCCCGTGTTGCTAGCAGGTAGCTTAGTAGTTTTTCCTGTTGTTACATATTTATCCATCACTAGCCTACAGCCGTTTTTTTCCCCAGTGGACCTCCATCATGGGGGCCGCCCGTGTTGCTAGGAGATCTGCAGTCAATCTTCTCCGTATAAACACACTTCACATGGATATTGTGCGTACCAGCAGGGGACGAACGTTACCCCTGCGAACTGTGTTTTGCTGTTTATTTTCTGCCCCGCTCAGCTCTTCCTCTGCCTGTGGATCTATTGACAAACACTCCTGATTATGTAACTGTGCACTGTGGAATGCTCACTTGCTGAACCAAACACACACACACACACACACACACACACACACACACACACACACATCTCTGGCAGCACCAGACTGAATGCACATTTGGACACATTTAGGTCACTTCAATTCAAAATGACAGAGTGTGACATTTGCACCACACGGTTCACTTTTTAGCAACAAAAAGACACATGTGCACACCTTACTCCACACATCCAACCTGAGAAAATATGAATGGAGTTTGGGCAGAGCGTTTGTCTATAAATAGGGTGTTGTGAAGGGCTGTTTGGACTTGTGGGAACAGACAGGGCATTGTGCTGCCTGGCCTATCTGTATCTGGCCTCTGGCCATTAGGCAAAGGACTGAGCAGTCTCCCACAAACACACACACACACACACACACACACACACACACTGGCCTAGAAGCTAGCGTATGAAGACTGCTTTAATCTCATACACCTACACAGTATAAAATCCATACACACTGACCCAGATGTTATGCTCTAGTACACCTACACAGAATCTAAAAAATAAAAATGCACATTTTTTTATAAACACCCAGACTAATATGCAGTAGACACTACCACTGGCCAAGACTGTCATTATAATGATTCAGATGAAAAACACACACACACAAAAAAACGTTACTCACACGGTCAGAATTTATTCAGACTAGACTGATCTCAAAAACACCCACGCAAGTGAGCAACGCTGTTCCACACTGTCTCAGTCATCAGCTAACGTGCTAACTTCTTCACTGTACAGACGGTAAAAATACATCTGAGTGCACGTTACAAAAACCCGCACTAGTGCACGCTGCTGCCAAACAGAAATAGCAGCGGTCGTATCAAAATGACTGACCTATCTTCAGTTACACAGGCAATGTTTAAACACAGGAGTGCTTTCATAGCCCCATATGTTTTTATTAATATTAAAACTGACAAAACAACAAATATCACAATTTCTAGGAATGAGTCTGATACAAAAATATATTCACCAATTTCTGCACTGTAAAAAACTAATTCATGAACAATTAATGACAAAACCAAAATAGCTGTGGACTGCTGTCCTTAATGCAATGTCATGTGCTGGTGGATATGTTAACGACCCTGCACCAGATTGGACTTCTTTTTCTTCTTCATAAGCTATTAACAAAATCCTCTTAACACAGCCAAAGATTCAGTTCTGAGTGGAAAAAAAACCAAAAAACATTTCAGCCGTGTTCTCTGTGCTTCGGTTTCCGTCCAAACGATTCATTTTTAGTAGCCCGTTTAGTTGTTTTGCATTTTCAATGGTCTCTCGTGTCATGTTGGCCGGGTTTTAACACACTGAGCTGAATCTACTGTCAACAGAGAAGAATCAATGTTTCTGTTGGTGCCAACGGGGAGAAGTGCAACATTAGACAGCGTTAGTTACAGTAGCTGCACTCAGGATACAACTGGAGCGTGTAAACAAAGGACGGGAGGGATTTTTCTTCATATACACAACTCATCAATGCATTTTAATATATCTAGATTAGGCTTTTTTTACAATTTAAATTGAATTTTAAATAAAATGTCAGAAAATACATAAAAATGGCAATCACAGTTTCCCAAAGTCCAAGGTGACGTCTTTAAATGTCTTGTTTTGTCCGACCAAACAAAACTCAAAGATATTCAGTTTATATGACAAAGAAAACTAGAAAATAGTCACATTTGAAAAGCTTGAACCAGTGAATATTTGACATAAGTACATTCTGAACTATTAAGTACTATATTGGCTGACTGGCCATCATCTGATTCCTACAAGCTTATAGTAACAAAGTCCTATTGCAGGATTTCTGTTTGGACAGATGGTGTGCAGAAACAGCGATATGTTTGTGTGACTATGTAGTTCTAAAAGACTGAATAAAATAATAAAACTGGTGATGCTGCGGTAAGATTTAAAGATGCATTCGTAGAACTTTTTGGCCACTTGGGGGCATCGCAACAAGCTGACTACAATGTCAAAGTTATGTTATGGCGAACGTGTTAGCAAACAGTTGACTATTTACACATCCAGCAAACACGTAGCGACATTAGCATTCATTTGGTGTCGTGTTTTTGGTCACGTGATGATCGGACGTCCAGTATTCAGGACCCTTTTAGCTCTGTTTTGGTCTCCACCAACTCCTCAGAAACATATCTGGCTCAGCTGCTAAATGCTCCACTGTTTTCACCAGCTAGTTGCTAAATTTGTCTATCTGCTGTTTGATGCTGGAGAGGGAACATGCGGAAATCACCTCCCTGCTGTGACAAAATTGATTAGGGTGGAGTTTGCAGGTCAGAAAACATATCAAAACAACAAGCTAAAAGACATTAAAGCGCCTCCTCATTAAAGCTGGGGGGAACTGCAGCGTTGGCTGATAACTACTTGTGGGTTTGTTACCATGAGCAACATCTTTCACATTGCACATGGTCATTTGATCCATTTTTAATATAGATAGAAGAAGATAGAAGATATTGATCAGTGCAGCTTTAAGAATGTACTTGTCCTCTCATTTGTTTCAAATCACCAATGTTCTTGTTTGTTCCAATGGAAAACCAATTAAACTGGCTATGAGCCTGAGCAAGTGCCTCTGCTGTAAATGAGCGGCGATACTCCAACTGAGGAGTAAACAAAACTCTAACTCTGAAGAGGCAATTACACCCACGGACATGAACACCAGCTCCATAACACCATCAGCACTGAAACGCCATCAAACACCATAACACGGTCCACTCCCTACAACTATACTTCATGATATTTAATGAGTGGCTTGGCGTCACAACACTGACAGGTCTGTACACACCAAACAGCTGGCGCGCACATAGAGAGGAGATCATCTCAGCATCGTCAACACCTCAACATAAGGACAAAGACTATTTCCGAGCGCTCGAGATGACAACATTCCCTGATATTCCGGGACCTGGGTCCTCCTCTGAAGCAATACTTGGGAGTCCAATTATAGCTGTTTACTGGCCTAGTTTGCTGGATATCCGCACATTCGTCTACCTTTCAACAGTGTTGTCAGTGTCTTCTATTTCCTAGCAACTATCAGACCTTAGTGCCACAATCTGAGTTCATACAACATGTAGAATATTTGGTCAGTTTATCATTGTAGCGCATTTAAAGTCAGGAAATTAAATCCATTGTTCAATATTTTTATATTATTGTCAAAACTAGAACTGTCCTATAAGTATAATAAATAGTTGTAAGGTCAAAAGGTCAGAAATAAACTATCTACCTCCCCACCGTACAACCGTGACCACTCTTAACAGGTCAAGCGTATCGTCTTTCCCTGCAGTCAACACTGATGGATTAGCAAACACTGCGGGAGTAAATGTTAATATTGGTACAGTCAAAAGGCAAAGGTGACAGTCTGAATACGCTCGAGTAAGCACCCCCCCCACACACACACCAATAGCAGAGGAAGTGCATTTGCGCTTTGGCAAATGGAGCATATGCACAACTGCAGTCTTTAATGTTTAGTATTAAAGCACTTCTGGTTTAAGTTCTCCTACTTTTAATCACCTTACATTATCTCCACTGTTTTCTTTCGTTTCCCCCTCACACTCAAATTACTCTCCTGCCGAGGTACTGTGTGTTTACTTCTTGTTTTACTCCTGTGATAAAACTACTGAAGTGATTATGATAATAATAAACTTGATTTACATAGCACAGTTGGTGTAACATTCCCCCTGACCATAATGTCAGTTACACAACAATATATCTAGCTAAAGTTCGCTAACCTTACCCACCATAAGCTAACGGTCATACCAGACCAAGTAAGGCTGTAGAAGCAAAATCTT
>VMKM01003266.1:0-41640 GCA_008360985.2 Macquaria ambigua | reverse complement strand
GATCCAAGAACCCATAGATGATGTGCACAGTTCCCTCCTGACCAATCAAAAAGAATCAGAGAAGAAAGCATGTTTGATGGCTACAAAGCAGAACATGAACAGCAGGGATGTGTATTTCAAATAAATAGTCTCTCATGATTATTATTTGGCTGAAATGCCTACTAAGGCAAACACAGAGAACTTTTCATTATGTTGTCATAGTGATGAGCATTGGTTTTGTGTGTGCAGCTTAGAGGTCTGATGTGGTACCATGGAAACCATAATCATTATAATGAATGCTTCAGTAGAAATTGTGCTGATCCTTCCAACTTTATGAGTTGTCTCATTGCTTTTTTTTAAATATATGTGCGCTAAAGACAGCAATGAAAATATCACAAAATCGCAGACACACACCCTCCCCCACACACACGGGCACAGTGCAAATACTCTGCGCTGTTCTTTAGGTTACACACATGCATGTGCTCAAACACCAGCTTTCCCGCCTTCCTCCCATGTTATCTGCGTCTTCTCGCCACCTGTTAACTGTCAAGTGCAGTCAGTTCAGGACTGACAGATGTTATTTTCGCTTGAGGCCATATGTGCCCTATAAAGCCACAAGTGCGCTTGCCCTTTTACATGCGCTCAGGTAGATGTAGAGGAGAAAATCTGTCTTTAAATCAGTCAAACATGATTTGTATAGCACTTTTCAAACAGGTTAATACAGTTCGACATGCTTCACAGGTGACAAATGAATAAGGCAGCAGAAAGATAAACAGTAACACAACGGGAGACTACTGACAGTTCATTCCTTGTATTAGTATGTCCAGCACACCATCCTTAACATATGGGATTCTTCAGTAATGAGTCAACAGGTTTGCTGTGGCAGTTTACACAGCTCATAAAAGATAGACAAACTTGGTATGAGGATAGCAGAGCAAGTCAACTGTGTGAGCTCTCCTTTAGTAGTTAGAATAACTTGTTCCCTGGGGAACAGTTTCGAAATTTCTGCAAACTGAAGACTCTAAAAAACAAAAGTGGATGTTTAAGATAAAAAAGAGAGACGGAGGCCAAACCACATTTCTCTAAGAAGTGCACACTACAAAACATAAATGCATAAATAAACCAATCAACCAAAGCCTCTTGCTCGTTGAGGTTATCCCGGGTACCCAATAGTCGAGAGTTTCCAAAAAACAATTTATATATACTGTACAATCCCACTCTGACTTTAATAGACCCACATTGTGCTCCCCTGACAAGACTTCACACACCTCTATGAGGTAGTCTCTGGGATCACAGGTGCTGAACGGTCTTTTGAAGAGCAGGTAGAATCCGTCAGGTTTCTGTTTGGCTTCGATCAACTCGTAGTCTTGTTGGCTGTCCAGTGAA
Organism: Macquaria ambigua; assembly: GCA_008360985.2. Taxonomy (NCBI): domain Eukaryota; kingdom Metazoa; phylum Chordata; class Actinopteri; order Centrarchiformes; family Percichthyidae; genus Macquaria; species Macquaria ambigua. Next base: position 40,275 of record VMKM01003266.1, on the reverse strand, counting down.
ACGTGACCCTCGCTGTCGCTCCACGCATCCTGAAGGAGAAGACACACACAGTAACTTCAACATGTCAAATCTATGGATATGATAAACACCAAATAGACACAACACAACCTTTAAGAGCACATTTTTTGTGTTTTATTCATCACATATAGTCATGATTTCAAGTCGGGCTAGATTAGACTAGGTTAGATAACCTTTTCTTAACTGCGGATTTGAGTAATAATTGAGGGAAACAGCTCATTTCCATTTTAAAAGAGGTATGGAGGGTGTAGTTTCGCCAAGTGAAACTCATCATTCAGCCATTACTGAATAAATTCCAGGGGAACTCCATGCAAACCAAGTTGGAGAGTATACTGAATATAAAGTGCAGCTACAAATGTTTCAAATTACACTGTAGAAAAAACTAACCAGTGGTTGAATTTTGCAGAAAAAAATGTTTGAAGGGGAAAGTTTATCGAGACACAAAAGAAAGCTTTGTGCTGAAATGTCACTTAAATGTCATCAACTAGATGTTTGTTAATGTTAATATGAACAAAACAAACCTACGCAGTTTTAGTGGATTATGATACAACGAATAGAAAGAAATCAGTGAAAGTGTTTGTGCGGTTTGTGTTGTGAAACCTTCCCATCCCGGTGTGCAAGATTTCACTTCTCTGCCAGGAGGCTTTGCAACAGCTCCGTCTATCCGCTTCTGTTATGTTTCTCACATTCATATCTGTCCAGAATAGCACCTAAGATCTCTCTCTTTATTTCCGTCTCGCTCTCTGTCCCTCTTATATAACTGTTCTACACAAACTGCAAAGATTCTGAAGCCAACAATTTTGAAAATACATACAGTGTATATATGTGTATAAAAATGTGGGCAGTATACAGTATGTGTTATGTGTGTTACATGTCTTTGTACAGGATACACAAGCTACAACCTCTGCAGATGGCTGAGAGACAGAGTCATTTCTTGATCTTTTAATTGAAAAAAAAGTTCTAAGTTTCTGTATAAAGTTTTGGTTATAGTTGTGTTTAGGTTATGGTCAGGGAGTGCTGCAGTTAGGTCTGCTTTTGGTGTAGTTAGGAATCTTTGATGGACTTTCAAGTCTGCCTAAATCGAAGTTCCTGAAGAAAAAATATGTTGGGTTAAAGGAGAGGTTCACATTTTTTCAAGTCTGTCTTATAACGCTACTCACTCACCCATATGTACACTGAAACAGTTTTTGGTCACTCTAATCATTCCTCCTGGCTATACTGGCCTTTCCCAATGTTATTCTAATATTGGACCCCATTTACATCTGGCTTGCAATTACGCCTTGTATTAACATGTGTTCCTTATCCAGATGGGATATCCAGATACAGCATGTTAAGTATGGTAAAATAAAATAAAAAAAGATGAAATCCACTGAGTTTCTTTTGTTTGATTCTTTCCCTGGACACGGTTCCCTTGCTGAGCTACAAGTCACACCTAACCAAAGAAAATAATAAGAAAAGAAGAAAATTGTTCTGTCTTCATATCCCTGGTATGTTGGGACAAAATCTTAAAATTTAAGTCTCCATGGCCTGATTTGAATACATTGATTTAAAAAGGGATTTTAGGAGTCCCTGAACTAGAGCATATCTAAAATGTGCCTGGCTTTGTGAGAAGAAACGTGTGTGTGCGTGTGCGTGTGCGTGTGCGTGTGCATGAGAGAGAGAGAGAGAGAGAGAGAGAGAGAGAGAGAGAGAGCGGTAGCTGTAGCTCAGCAGTGACCTTTCTTCTTGCTGGTAGGTTCGCCCTCCTGAGGGAAGAGAGACAGATGGGACGAGGGGAGGAAGGCAGTCTCATAGCAGGGAGGAGATCAATTTAACAAGAAAATACATATAATACGAGTGTTACATTATGATGGTTTGATTTTAGAACTGCAGGGATATGATGCACTGGGATATGGGTAACTTCATGGGAAACTAGTGTGAGTTTAGAAATGACGTAGAAGTGAATGCGGGTGTCAAAGCTACAGTTGTGTAATGTAAATGTATGTTGTTTCCAATTCTTCATTACGTGCCCACAATGAACAGTTTTTGCTTATAAAATACTTTAACTATATTTATTTAATTACATAAAAGTTCATTATAAAGCACCAAAGTGCACAAAACTAAAACCAAACCACATATCCAAATCCAAAAGTATCTCTTGATTATCATAGTGTAAGGTGTCAACCTCAAAGTTGGTTCACTATCTGACTGGTTTAATTTAACTGGTGCTCTTATTTGTGTATATACATATGTATGTATAAATAAATGTGCACCATCCAATAGCCTTCATGTTTGTGGCCTCTGGAGTCCTGTGTGTTCCCTCTGGCCTCAGATCGAATCACAGTAGAGATTCCCAGCAGAGATTTCTTTTTTGTGTTTTATCACTGCTGAATAAATCAATAAAACTGGGCAGTCAATTCAACTACAAATTGAATTGAACATTTTTAAAAAGTGGTAAGTTTGGTCAAAATAAAATATAAAAGTAAGAGTTTTTAGAAGAAGAAATCTGCAGCAGTAGGACCCAACACTCGGACACCTTAATGTCGCCACTTTATAACTTTTTAACTCATCAGCAATTTGTTTTCTGTGTTTTTTTTTTTTGTTTGTTTTACATTAGACAATGTTCTCTGTACATGTTGCAGTTAATGTAAAATGAGATTTATTTTGTTTATTAATGTCCTTAACTGATATTTACTGTGATCAAGGAAAACACTGAAAGAACGTTATTATTATATATTGAATTGTTTAAAATGTCCTTATTTCTAGGCATTGACGAGAGGAACTACTTAACACTGCACACCATGCCTGCAGCTGTGACTGATTGTTATGCATGGTGGAGTGATATGCCTTAAGGAAATAGGGACATGATCTATGATATTTTGGCGGCCGTTAAAGAGGAACAAGTTGGACTTAAGAAGCTTTACTTAACTGATGGCCTGACATTAACCCTGCCTTTCTTTCTGCACTGAAACAGGCAGGTCATTGTGGTGAAACCATAAACTATAAGCAAACGAATTAATTCCTTATTTGAGAATTGCAAATAAAATAAAAAAAATGCTTTGACAAACCCGGAGCTGGTTCTGTAAAAACAGGCTCCTCAAGGTCCAAGCGTGTGTCATCCATTAACCAACCAATCAGCTGATGGTAGATACAGTCTCACTGCTTATGTTAATAATGTGACACAGATAAAGTAAATAGAAAAGGTTTTTTCTAGGAAGTAGAATCAGAATTCATACTGGATCAGCTTTTTACTGTAATTAGTATTCACCCTGCTTATTGTTTCTCATTAATATTTCCTCATAAACCCGATGGAAGGTAAATGGGATTTTTATAACAAGATAAATTGTTTTTCAGAAAACTTTATCAGAAGATTTGAGGAAAAGAAATCTTAGTTGAATTTGTTAAAAAGGCTTGTGTGTGGCAAAATGAAAATGAGGCATTTTACACATCTTAATCAGCACAGGATTCAATTTTGATATGCTAATATCTGCTAATGATTCCCAGATGAACTTCAGCTATTAGTGCAGTTTGAGTGATTTCCAATTAGCAGGGGGCCGATAACATCCTTTCTGACTGTGATCTTGAAGCGAGCCGTCTGCCGGCTCCTCGTGGAAAAACACCAATCTCACGCCCCAGGGACCACAGACAGATGAGGAACACTAAGAAAGAGGGAAAACCTCCACTCCTTAAGGACTCCCATGTAATCCCTGTGCATTTATGAATCTGACAAGTGCACATAGAGAGAAAAATTGGAAGAGAGAGTGAGAAAGACGGTAAAATGATTTGATTTCACACCTGCTTAGAAACCTGCTTGATATCCTCATCTTTTTAGAGACAAGCCTTGTGTCAGTCTGACTTTATATAAATGTAACTCCCCAAATTCTTTTAATTTGAAAGATTATACAGATAACACACATTGCAGGGCTGCTTACCCCGAAGTAGCTATTAGTTCCAGAGTCCCACAGCACCACCAGGTCAGCGTTGGTCAGCTCCCCGCGGTCAGACATCCCCAGGACCAGGCCGTGTCTGAGCTCTTTGACCCTCAGCTCCATGTAAACCTCCTGGTTGGCGTAGCTGATGTTCCAGGCCAGCTGCAGCTCCCCGCGTGGGTCAAGGGGCACACGGAAGGGCATGGGGAGAGGTGGGAGAGGGTTGGAGGAGTTTGATTTGAGGCTGGACACTTCGACAGCGTTGGTGGGCGCCTGATACGAAGCCACCAAGATGACCATTAGAGCAGCCAGGGCAGTGAAGTACATGATGGTGACGTCCTGAAGACGAAGGTTCTTATTGAACAGCCTCATAGCCCCAATGATGGATCTCAGTCAGGATTGATTTTTTTCCTTTTCACTTCTGTTTTGTCTTTCAGTCTTCCTCCGTCTCTTCAGCCAGAGTTGATGTGGAGTTCAATCCAGAAAGTTGTGGGGAAAGTTTTTCTGCTGTAGTTCTGTATAAGCTTTAACTTTCCAAACTCAAACGCTCACTGGTTTTGTTTGCCTCGTCAGCTCTGCTCTGCTTTCTGGCCACAGTAGACTCAGTTTCTCCCTCGCAGTGGTCAGGTGAAGCTGTTTATTCTTTTCTTCTCATGTTTTCTATCCTCTCAGGCCCTCATTTTCTGAAAAGTTTGACTTTCTTTTTAGTATCACTAACTTTACAGTCTTTAGGTTTCTCTGTTTCCAAGCCCTTGTGGGTATTGTCTCTTTCCTCTGAGCAACTGCTCTGTCTCATCCCCTTCCCTGGTTTTTAAGAGACTCCTCCCTTGTGACTTGTCTGTTTTTATCCAGCCTAATAGTATTACATTTGTTGAGGAAAATTGGATTGTATCCTTTAAGCCCTGGGGTCAACCATGATTCTGCACATCTGCCAGCCCCTAATTGATCCAAATTCAACCATGGACATTATCAATGACAATCTGCTTAGACGAACTAAACTTTATTGCTCGCTCCATCTCTGTCCTTTTTTTTTTTTTTTTTTTAGCTTTGGTGAGCATGTATCATACATTTTCATGTACATTTCCTGACAAAAAGTATTCCACACATTATACCTCTCACCTGGCTTGTTGGGTATTTGATTCAAAGCGGATTTAGGGGGCAGCAAGCATTTACGGAGGCGTAAACAAGGCATTAATGCATTAGGGCCCTTTCCTTAAGCCACCGCCTAAGGCTGCAGAAGACCTAATCAAACTGTCAATTATGGGTTTCAAAAGCAAGAGGGACACATTCAGGTTGGTTTCAAAGGTTAGTAAAGCCCCTGTAGAAAAGTGTGTGTGCTTGTGTCCGTCTGTGGGTTTGTATTTGGTGAGAAACTGGTGAGTTACAGTGGACAAACAGATTTTAATGGATTTAAAGAGAAACGAAACACTGCTCTTCGGCCTGTCCCTGCCTTCTGCACACATTTGAGAATCAATACAGTATAAAAAGAGTATACACAGGGAGTGTGTATACTCTCCCTGTGTATACATTCAGGTTGGTTTCAAAGGTTAGTAAAGCCCCTGTAGAAAAGTGTGTGTGCTTGTGTCCGTCTGTGGGTTTGTATTTGGTGAGAAACTGGTGAGTTACAGTGGACAAACATGGATTTAAAGAGAAATGAAACACTGCTCTTCGGCCTGTCCCTGCCTTCTGCACACATTTGAGAATCAATACAGTAAAGAAAGAGTATACACAGGGAGTGTGTATACTCTCCCTGTGTATACATTCAGGTTGGTTTCAAAGGTTAGTAAAGCCCCTGTAGAAAAGTGTGTGTGCTTGTGTCCGTCTGTGGGTTTGTATTTGGTGAGAAACTGGTGAGTTACAGTGGACAAACAGATTTTAATGGATTTAAAGAGAAATGAAACACTGCTCTTCGGCCTGTCCCTGCCTTCTGCACACATTTGAGAATCCACATAGTAGTTAAAGAGAGTATACACAGGGAGTGTGTATACTCTCCCTGTGTATACATTCAGGTTGGTTTCAAAGGTTAGTAAAGCCCCTGTAGAAAAGTGTGTGTGCTTGTGTCCGTCTGTGGGTTTGTATTTGGTGAGAAACTGGTGAGTTACAGTGGACAAACAGATTTTAATGGATTTAAAGAGAAATGAAACACTGCTCTTCGGCCTGTCCCTGCCTTCTGCACACATTTGAGAATCAATGTAATGTATAGCTCAGCGGTGGCCAACAATGTGCTATGGAGGTCCAACAACCTGTAGGTTTGAATGGGCCTTTTTCACAGATGATATTTTATTTATATGTCACTGTAGGAAAAGCACAGGTGTCACATATTTTTATTAGATTTCACTCATGTTCTTTGTTCTTTCCCTCTCCTTCAAGGAGCGCTAATCAGCCCGCCATGGTACATAGCACAAGTTGGTATTTCATTTTTATTTTATTTATCCTTTTTTTAGCCAGGAAGGTCCCGTTGAGATACAAGATCTCTTCTTCCAGGGAGTCCTGGTCAAGACGGCAGCACAAGCAGTTTTACATAAAAAAACAAAAACAATTTGTGTTAGAACACATAAAATACATAAAACCAACATGTTGTGGGTTAACAGCTAAAAAAAAATGTTTAATTACTCTTTAAAGACTCACTTAACACTCCTGAAAATCTTGTTTTTGCTGACCTCCAGTGGTTCAACTTCTCACCTTGCTGCACTGTTGGGTGTGGTTACAGGTGTGAAACAGGCTTGAAACTTTCAAACAGAGAGGGCAGTGAAACACTAGTCCGGCACATCTCTTTTCTTTTCATGTCCTGTTCTGAAGGGATGATTCAATACATTTCAAGGAGAAGCTCTTCATCAGATGTGCTGTAGGGTGAATGCAAAATCTGCGTGTGTTGGATTAAATTCCGTACATGACGTCAAACCATCCAATCCTTTTTCTGGAAGAGGCTCGTAAAGGGAAAGGTTTGGATCTGAGCAGAAAACAGAGAGAGCAGAACAGACGGGCACAGACTGGTATCATGTTGGTTAATTGAATAAAAAAGACCGTTAGTCCCTGAGGCAAAAGCAGACATGTGTGTGTCCTTCTAGTGTCTCTGGCCTTCACATGAGGCTCAATAATCTTCTCTCTCTATGCGTCTATTTTTTCTGTTTCTTTTCATCTTTTACACCATCACACTTCTACCTCTTTACCAGTGTGTCTCTCTCATTTCTCTTACACGCACACTTATCTTTCTGCTGCTGCTACTGATGTGTCAGCAAACATAAACGAGACAAGACGCCGTAAAGTCGGCTGCGATCCGGAGGGAACGGCAGAGGAAGAGGGGGACAGGATGGGGGATGGGGGATGGGTGGGGGAGAGCAGATTTAGGGAGAGAATAACGGTGCCTTTGTGTAGTCATGTCTGTGTGTGTTCATGCAAAAAGCCTGGGGGCCTATCTGACATTATCCTGCCTAGAACAATCCAGATATTGCCCCCAAAACTTTACCATCATGCTTTGCTTTCAGTTTGGAAGAAGCTCATGCATGGACACACAGAAACACACACTCAGAAGCTAAAATAATTAGGAATCTATGCGACAAATGATCCATAGCTTATGAACATAGTTTTATGTTTTGTGTTATGATATGGTTTGCATTGCATTTAGGGTCTGATTGCATTATATTATATGTATAATATACTATATCTAATAGTACTGCAACATATTCATCTTTTTAAAAAACTACATCATAGCTACATTATGTTGATTTAGCTTGATGGTAATTTTAGGTCAGGTTTGCTAAATACTGTATATTGTCCCTTTATTTACACAGAAGTGGGACAAAATAACATTACCTAACACCTTTTAAACATCACAAACAAACACCAGAAACTACAGTAATTAGGAGAGAGTTGACTCAACAACTTTCTGATAAAGTCTCAAACAAGCTTCACAAAAAGCACGGCTGGATTAACCCATTAAGTTAAGTAATTGAGTTATTTCTTCTCTCTAAAGTAAGAAAGTCTCACTTTTAACTGGTGCAAATTCCTTACAGGTTTGCAAATTCTCAAACCACGCAAACCAATTCACATGTAGGAAACCAGGGACATTTGCGGCCCCAAGGGGTCTGGGGCCCCAAGGCTGTTGCCTACTTTGCCTGTTAGGTAATCCAGCTTTGACAACGAGATTGCGCTCAATTGCAGGGGTTGATGTTATTGTGCACACCTCTGTCCATAAACAATACAACGAAAGAAAAATGTAAATTCTGCTATTGAATCTTATTTTATTTTGAGCAAAAAAGAATAAAAGCTGTGAATGACACACCTCACTCTGCACACACACACAAACACACAGAAAGAAAGAGAGAGAGAGAGAGAGAGAGAGAGAGAGAGGAATGGATAAAAGCAGAATTCACCTCAACATGACCAATCCAACCATCTCATTCTCTCCTAATATAAATATTTCAACGCCGCACACTCTCAAAGTGCACTAATCTCCACTTCTGTGCTTTTGAATAATGAATGCAATAAAAACTCACAGTGCTACTCTTAATGCTGCCTCAAACTGCCCCTCGACTGATCTGAATGGGAGAGGTGAGCCGTTGTAGGGGGTGGATCGGATAATTAGAGGAGACGATGAGCGAGGAGTTTGGAGAGGAGAAAAGAGACAGAGATAGAGAGAGAGAATAAAAAAAGTGGTGAAACAGTTCAGGTTCAGAGGCTGACAGCAGGGGAATACTGTGGCACAGAGAGACGGCACATGGGTCACATGACGGAGGGTAACAGGTAGGCCCATGGAGGGATGTCCTGTAGTCAGAGGTAGAGCGATAGAGACAGACTGAAAGGACAAGAGAAAAATGATCCTTCCAGGCACAGTTGTGTCCGTCGTCCTAATGGAATTTAATGAACGTTTTGTTCCAGACAGAGGGCCAGTTTGTTTTTCCACCTTGGCTGAACCTTGGGCAAAGGACAGGTGTAATTTCTTAATTATCTTTATAGAGCTGGTTGTCACATATGCACACAGCTCCGGTGATTAAGTGCTGTGACTGTAAGTGGGAAGCTTAATGAATCTCCTCTAAATGCTGCAGCAGCTTCCGGTTTCCAGTGTAATAGGAGAACATAGTGAAGGTCTGACTTTCAGGTTTAGGCTACAGTTGGCTGTGTGACGGTTGCTGGGGATACATTTGCAGAGTTTGTCTGCAGAGGATGCACACTTCCTCTCAGCTACCTCTTCACCCCACTGCTCGTGCACTGTTGCTGTCATTTCCCCAGACTTGTGATGATGACTTTTTGACACAACTCATTTTATATGCATGTGTAGATGCGTTTGTGCAAGTCTGTACAATGAGAATTTCTAGCCACATCCCCCTATTAAAAACTCAGCATCCTTGCATCACAGCTCACAGACTTCTGCTTGGAAGTCAAAGGGCTCCAGCATCTTGTCCCTCTTTTTTATTTTTTCATTCCTCCCCATCTCTCTTGTCTCTTCTCTCTAGCACCCATAGCCAATCTGAGCCTGTGACTAAAGCGCCATCTCTCAGGCTGCACACTCCGGGCTGCATTTACTCACTGGGTCTGCAGGCGCTAAGAGCCACATCTGAATTTAAAGCGCATTTCACTCGTCTCCGCGCAGTGCCGGACGTCGCTCTGCAGGAATCAGCAAATACACGGAAATCCAACAACCGTGCATCAAATATACAGTAGCCTATATTCTTTGGTACTAGCCAGCTGCACACACTTTGTAGCCCTAGAGCGACTGCTTGCCAGCTTGCCTTTCGCCAAGCATGGGGTGCAAAGAGAGAAACATACTGGAGGGAGGGAGGAGATAGATAAATAGATTGATAGAATAGAAAGGCAAAAAGAAAAAAAAAAGCCTCGCATCGATTGGCCGCGGAACCGGGAGCAGCACCACAACAAATATCTGACCTCGACCTCCTCGGACGGTGGGAAACCGGTTGTTTGAAATGGAGATGTCGAGATTTTCTATGAACCCGTCTCCTCCTCCAACACACATGCTGCTGAGGCTGCTGATGATGATGTTTGCGTAGGAGTGTTTTTTTTTGCGGACAGCCGTTGGTAAACCAGTCTACTCTTCAAGCAACTCCAGACAAGCGGTGGATGGAACTGTGTGGCTGGCTGCCTGCTCCAAGCACATCTAGCCAGAGGTAGCCTATTATTGTTGGATCCCAGCTCATTTTTTTTTAAATTTTTGCGTCTTTGGAGTGCTTTTCAGTTGTCTTTCTGCGAGTCTGGAATTGGACAGAAAATGTTTTGCATGCGAATTCTGCCGGGAAAAGTAGTCTAAAAGCAAAGAATACGAATATTAACGTGGGCATTTTTGCAAAGGACGCATCTGCTGTTTTGTCTTTTTTTTTTAATTAACAACCAAAGAGGATCAGGCCCAGCGGGTCTCTACTTCGATAGCATTGGGGGCTGTTTTTTTTTTTTTGTCATTATTGGTTTCATTATTCAGTGACTGAGGTCGACACAAACTACAACCAGTAGAGGTCGGGACCTGATCTCCAAGGAGCCACCACTACCCTCGATGTGACCCGGTGAATTCCTCTTATCTCTGAAGGTAAGACTTCAGCCTTTAAGAGAGAGGGTTCGTCTTCTGCTCCATTCACTCATTAATGTGTTGGATTCACTTGGACGGATACATCTGCTTGTTGAGTCATGCATGCAATTGTGAGAAGTTGGCTGTTCTAGGAAATAGATAAGATTAACTGCTGAGAAAAGGGATAGATAGATAGATAGATAGATAGATAGATAGATAGATAGATAGATAGATAGATAGATAGATAGATAGATGGATGGGTGGATGGGTGGATGGGTGCTTGGGCTGAGAAGCAGAGTGCTTCATGAGTTTCTCATTTCAGCACCATGGACAGAACCACACATGTCTTACAGCAGGATGGGAGGAATCTGCTTTTCTTCTCCTTATTTCACCCAGAACATTTATAATTCATTATAGTCCATTCACCCAATATTCAGCGCAATGTATGCATAGCAGAGTGTGTGTTTCTAGGAGCTTAAATTAAACCACGGCCAAGATACAGTAGAACAAACAGGCAGAAAGATGGATGAGAAAGAGAGGGTAAAGGAGAGGTTCAGAGAGGTGCTTTGTATGACAGACTTGCTGGCTGGCCGGCTTGCCACATGCTGACAAAACAGCATGGTTTGTGAGCCACAGCTACTGTCACCAACTGTTAGCCATGGTCACATCCAAACTGTTCGCTCCAGGTATTTTTAGGCAGGGTGGAAATGCATCTCAAGCAGCATTAACGGCATACAACACCAAAAACATTCCACTGAATGCGGTTAAAATGACAAAATATTTTAGGCAGGAGAACACACAACATGCAGCCCACCACCCACTGTGTGTTTTGGAAAAACTGTGGTGGATAAACTAACCAGCTAAAATGTGAACCCACAAGTGTAGCCATGAATATTTCAAATTGCAGCTTCTACAGTATTTAGATTTGATTAAAAAAATGTTCTGTCTCTAAAAACAGCACAGGGGAGCAGTCAATTGGGCAAGAATTTGCACAACCCACGCCAAAATATCAAGAAATACTTAAAATCGGACTTGTTTTTTATATGCAGTGATGCTAACTCCTGACCTCTGTAGTTTATGTGTCGTAAAAGTGATTGGGAACAGTTACGACATAAACCCTCCTTCTCTGTAGCAGAGGTATTTTGGTGTTATAGTGGAGGGATGGACCTTAAGAGTCTTGGGGAAGATTTGCTGAGATGTATTTTACTAAAGGCACTATTTCATACTGCCCAGATTGGGAAATAACTTCTTTGAAAGGATCATCTCAATGTAATGCAACCTGTTAGAGTATCATAACTCAGCCCCAGTTCGGGCTCTATGGTATGCTTAAACTACCAAAGGAAGGAATAATGATCATGTGTGTATCAGCAGACATGATTTGAAGTTACTGATTGAGTTTACCTAAGATAATCTCCCTAAATGCCTCACCTCTTCCCCATGCACTGAAAAGTCTCACCACATACAGATTGAGTGGAGAAAAACAATGCGTGCAGATGCTTCCATACAGGGCATGAGGGGTCTCTCCACCACCACCGTCATCAAAACGAGGGAATATCTTGTGGAAGAATGGCGTTCGTCCCTCCAGTAGAGTTACAGAGAGGCTCTGGAGGCTCGTGGTGGCACCAACACTTCACTAAGATGCGTAATGTAGGTTTTTCCATTAATTTCCCGGGGGGTAAAGAGGGCTGAAGGTTGCACTCTTACTTAGATTGATATACCTGGGAGTCCTCTGCTGTTTGGCTGTTCATTGAGCTACAATTAATTCAATTATGATGTCAGTACTAATATTTTGCCCTTGCTGCCTTACTGACTGGTTTAAAACAGTCCTTATCATATCATATCATATCACCCAGTCTAAGACAGTATGACCTAAAGCTAGTATAGGGAATGACAACTGGGACTAAATTCGTGTTGTGGGCTGAAAAGAAAATAAACACACACACACACACATACATACTGTGCTTCTAGAGGGCCTACAACAATGAAAGACATGGCGGGGCTTGTGTTCCCATGGCGACTTCCTCAGTGACCCTCGGAACAACCTTGGCCCCCTGGGAGATCAGTCATACTGCTGCATACACACACACACACACACACACACACACACACTCAAGCCCCCCTCAGAGCGTGACTATGAGTGACTGTGTGTTTCTTGTCGACTTGCTGCTGCTGCTCTACCAGCCTCTCAGTCTTTACAGCAGGAGAGAGAGGGAGTTGAAGGACAAGTAGATGAGTGGGATGGAAAAGCAAATTTCAAAGACAGATGGGTGATGAAAAAAGATGGAAGAAAGGTGTAGAGAGAAGAACGCATATAAAATAGGGAGAGATGGAAGGAGAAGAGGAGGAGGAGGAGGAGGAGGGAAGGTTTAAACACTGGCAGAATAGTCAAGAGTGAATGCAATTACGCAGGCAGCATATCCACTTCTCTCTTTTTCTGGGCATTTAAAGTGTACTCACATATCAGCTTAATTACCTTTAAAATGCACCATTGGGAGGAGGGAGTCATGATAGATCCACCGTGGTCGAGATAAAGAGGAGAGAGGAGAAGTGGAGTGGATGGATTGAGGCTGGGGGAAGGCAATATGGCTGCTCAATGATCATGTTAAACAGTCACCACCCGTTCCTCCCTTCCTCCACCCGTCTCTCCTCCCCTCCCCCTCGGCACCACGCTCTGCTCTCCCCTCGCAGCTACACCCTGACATGCTCACACATCACACTCATGCACAGATGGGTTCCCACGCAGACACCGCTGTCATCGGCGCACGCATCCAGGCGCGCGCACATACACGCACAAGCCCGGTGGTCAGCTGCCCTCATCCCAATGAGTGATTGTAAAAAACTGAAGCTCATTCCAAGGAGTAGAAGGGAGGTGAGGGAGGCGGGGAAGGAGAACAGGAAGAGGGTGAGGAGAAATGGCAGCAGAAGAACAGCTGCTGTTCCTCTGTGTGTCCTTCCCTTCCTTCCTTCCTTCCTTCCTTCCTCATCCATGGCAGCTTCATTATCATGTGTGTCTGTGAATTGTCATGCACATCAGATATGAATAATGCCACTAAATGTATTAGTTTATATGGTAAACAGAAGGCTTCGTTTGCAGTGCGATTAAAGTAAAATTATGTGAGAGTTTATTTTCCCAGATGTGTCTCATTTCCATAGTTATGTCCATCATTCCTAGCGTCTTAATTGCCGAGATCTGGAGACAAGATGACATCACTAGACACACTTCAGAATTAGGCCAAGCAAAATGAGCAGCCAGATCATCAGACAGGTTGTAAACAAACCCCAGTTTATTCCAGTTATCTAAAACGAATTAGTTTGAAGTTTGAAATGCCCATTAGTGTCAATTATTGCACAGAAAAACTGTGCGCTCTCAATCACGGCAGGCAGGCAAGAGCAAAGTTGATCCTGGAGGTAGCTCTGCAAAGAATAATAAACAGGTTTTTTACAACAGGCATTTTGGGCAATAATTCTAAGATTTACCTCTGTCTGAACTTGTCATCTTACTTGCCTACTGGACCTGCTGTTTCCGTGTTCCCAGATCTCAGCATTGGGTTTGGTAAAATGAGTAAACTTGTAGGAATGATGGCCGAAGCTACAAAAATAAGAGCTATGTTGTAAAAACATAGAATTTCCCTTTAAGCCTTGCACAGCTGGCCTGTCTGTCTATATGGCCTGCAGCATGCTGCATATATTACACACTAAATATAAAGGCAGACGGCATACTGCTCAGACTACATTTACAATTTGCATGATGTCTGTAAGTACAACCTAAAATATACAGTACATTTCAAAGAAGCCTCTGGGCTTTCTCATTACAAACTTTATGGTCCAAAGCTCTTTTTTTTTTTAACAAATCCTACATCCTCATTATGGGAACAGCCAAGTTTAGCTGTATAATGTTAAATCTGAGACTGAAAAGTTGCAAACGTCAACATGCTCCTTTTGGAAAGTGATGAAGCAAAAAGAATTTAAGAACAAGCTAGCTCAGCAAGGTCGTGACTTACTCTGCCACACGAGTTGATCACAACAAAAGTGCACATGAGAGGAGATATTCTCATTCATAAATTCCTCTCTTCCCGACATGTTGTATCTTATTATGCATCTCTGCAATTCTGCCTGACTGCACTGTGCTTCATGTTTATCAGCTTAGATATTAGCATACAGTAAGTGAGCTGGGAAAAGTTGCTTCAAGTACAATAAGGCTAGAACTTTTAAGCGTAAACCACCCACTCAAAAAACAGAAAAGGCGATGGTGAAATGTCAGTCGGTAATAGCCCCGTCGTCGCCATAGTAACTGAAGACCTATTCATACTTTTACACACACTGCCTCTTGAGCACTGACCATTACCACTAACAGCCAAGCAATCATCAACCATGAGCTTTTAACACATTTCCTTCGACCATCTATACGTTTCATTGAGGACATGTACATCCATCCTCTCACAGGTGTCTGCTGCCCTTTCTTCTTTCATTTGTTCTCAACATATTTTTACATCTTCCTTTCCTCTCCTTTCTTCTCCTGCCCTCTACCCTTCTTTCCCTCTCTACACCCGATAATCACTCTCCTTCATGCTGTCTCTTTTCATCTTGGCTTTCTCAACCGCCTCTTTCTTGTTTTCCAAGGTTTAATCATGCATGTCCGCTTTTGCTCCTGCACTGACCTTTAGACCTTTAAAGGCACATGCAAAGAGATAACTAATCAAGCGCAATGCTGGAAATATAATGGGTTTGATGTTTACTCATACACACACGTATTATTTCTCCTTCCAGGACGTGTTTCCTGACGGTTAGCAGTGAGGAGCTTGATGCCACATACACAGGGATGTGAGCAGAACATTGTTTCTATATGCCACATATGTACGTCACACCTGTGTGCGTGTCAGATAAGAAGACCAAGGAAAATTCAGAGATTATGACTGCACGTAACTCAGTCATATTTTCCTACATTAATCCTTTTCAGCATGATGTAGATTTTTATCAAAATTGCATGTTTTTCTGCCCAAACAGAAGCAGATAAAACATGGAGACAAAAATAAAAGAAGACACGATGTTCACTGTGCAGGACTTCACATCTGAAGTAAGACAGATTTCCACAGTGCTCTAACCAGTTGCTGCATGGGAAGCGAAAAAGAGCATTTATGTTAACTCCTGGCTATGCTCTGCAACAAGAGCACCAAACTAAAGAAGATAAAATCTGCTAACAACACACACAGTATTTTTTATTATTGCCAGGGCCTTCCAAAACCATTACAATTGACAAAAATGATTCATATGACTGTTTTCTGATTTGACTCTGCTCGGTTAGGTTCAGGCACAAAATATACTTGGTTAAGATTAGGGAAAGATCATGGTCGTGGTCAAAATAAATCAACATGCTGGTAGGAAACAGGATGCCAACAGTGGTCTACAGTGTCAAAGTCACATGCTTTGCAGTGCTATAACAACATCACATTTCTTCTGCCTTTGTTCCTGACAGACTCGAGTCGTAATTTGCTCGGCCACTAGAGGCCTTTTGTCAGGTAAAAGATGGGTAATTTAAAGCCATTTTAACAAACAACTAATGTTGTTTTTTTCAAATCAGTGAATTTGAGTGGGCAGCCCACAGGAGATCAAGACCAAAGGAGTGTTAAATCTGGCATTATGTGCAGGTGCAAGGCACGAAGCCCAGCTCTGCGACAGTGAGGTGGCATTTTCCTGAAGCACAGTTTTTTTCCCTATGCCTGTGCTAGTTTGGTATTTTTGTGACTCGCAGTGCGCCACAGTTGGAGGACATTCACAGGAGAGGGTGTGTCATTGACAATCCAGCGGTGTAGCACTACAATTTTGGTGTTATGTGCCTTCTGCCATACACCTCTTCGGACCAGGTCAGTGGCACACTGAACTTCACGCCTACATCTGGTTACGCTAGAATAATTCACTATGTCTTACAGTAAGAGACACAGGGAAAGAGAGCAAGTCAGGAATAGAGACAGAGAGAGAGAATATCCCGAAATCTGGGTCTGTCCAGGTTCGGGAAGAAGAAAAATAACTTTCTAAGACTGTAAAGCATTGCAAGTGAGTCTGATGATATTTTGTGTGTCTGTTGGTGTGATTTTCCACAGTGCACTTTGCCATATGCAACAGCAGTGTGATGATTTCATCAGTGCCTCAGATACATAGTAACATCTGACTCTCCCGTGACTGAGTTGTCTATCTTCTTGTAAATACCATGTTTGCTGGACAGACTCCGCTTTGAATATGCAAAGTGACGCACAGCATGATCTGTCAATCGCCATGTCAGAGGCGCTGCCTTTGCTTGTGAGCGGCACTGCTGCTCAAAGTGATGTTTAAGACAGAGGCCTGCCCGTGCTCCCTACGGCAGTGTACATCAGCTGAACGGACAGAGAGCAAGCGTGGTGGAGAACAGAGAGGGAGACAAAGACAGCGAAGTTAATGGAAGGAGAGGCTAAACAGACAGAGAGAGGCCACGGGGAAAGAGACAGCAAGAGACAGCAGGTGGAGATAAGAGAGTGAGGCAGCGGAAAGCAAAAGCAAGGGAAAGATGACCAAAAAAAAAAAGTGAATGACATGACTGGCAGTGTGCCAAGAATATGGATGGGGATATAAAAAGATGAAGGAGAGCAGCAGAGCAGCACAGGTGCCCAGCTGCTCTTTACAGGAAGCTTTTTGCTGGGAAGAGGCAAAGACAAATATACACACTCACAGGCAGATGCAGGGCAATTTAGTTTATATTGCAAACATCCCCTTATTCATAAAAATACATACACAGAGAACTTTCTAGTTAAGTTACACTAACAAACATAGAACTGCTGCCAAGGGACTCCTGTGCTTTCTCTCCTCTCCTGCCCACAAACTGTATGCTTTGTCAGATGTGTGCAACAGCAGCAGCAGCAGCTGGGGTTATGTAGCGGTGATCGCTGAGATAACCAGGTTATGATGTTATAATACGACTTGACCTTCACTACACCACCTCTTGTTTCACTACATTTACTGTGGCATCTGGCCAGGTGTGTGTGTGTGTGTGGGGGGGGGTGGGTGGGGGTGTCTTTGCAAAGTGTGAGTACTTATCCCTTCAGGTACTGTATGGTGCATTTTAATGGCACACATTTAGATTAAATATCGGATGAAATATCCATTATGCAGTACGAGGACATTATGACTGATCGGGTTACGTGTCCTTGACTTACTCGGGGAGCTCAGGACTCTACATTCACACAGTCTGCAAAAACATCCTGCCTCTCTTTCAACCTTCTCTCCTCTCACACACACAAAGGCCACACAGATGCAGGCATTTTTCTTCTGATTTGAAATATTTTCTTTTATAGAAAAGAGAGAAAGACATTTTGTTATAGCTGGAAAACATGAAAAGGCCTTATGTATGGGCTGTGGCTAAACTGTTGCAAGATCCATCAAGGACTGTAGATAATAAGGAAAGTTTGAAGTGTTACCGGTTGCCCTCCACTCAGTTCAACTTAGAGAGGTGCAGTAATGCTACAAAAGATGATATTTTCGCATATAAATGCTGGTTTTATGCACCCACATTTTCAAGACTCAGACCTTGTGCTGATAAACGTGGGTGTATTCTTTCTGTTCACAACAAAACTCTGTTTGACAAGTTGGCAGCCAGTCACACACTGGGGGGGGCCAACGCATGAAGACTGTAAACAGCAGGGGGGTTTGCACACACAGTAGCAAACAAGATAGGATATGAAAGCTAGCATTACCTGTGTACTGTGAAGTGCCGTCCTGCAGATTTTCTGAGTTGCCTGGCTGCAAAGTTGGAAAAATAAAGGAGCGTTGAATCCAGTTTTGAATGTAAAATACTGTGTAAGAACTCTGAAGGAAAGCAGACATGTTTGATACATGCGGATAAAATAACAAAGTTTGCTGTAAATGTACATCTGTGCCACGGTATTATACGGAGACAACTACTGTATATCCAAAGTAAACCTACAGCTGCAGCAGTCCCTGTCACAGTTATATAGTGAGAAGACTGAAATTTGGAAACATACAAAATCATGCAACCAATGACATTTAGTGTAATTCTTTATGTAAAATACAGCATTTGATCTCAACTTGATTCACAAACAGGTCCAGATGTGATCACTCTGTATCATTCTGGCATATGTGACATTGTTGTTTTAATACATTTGCTTACCTGCCAAGTGTAATCATGTTTACACAGGCTTACGCCTCGTACATTATGTCATATATGTCAACTGGCAGCTTATCTGAGACATATGGAGATGTTTCAAGACACATTTTCACCAGTCAACCCAAGCTAACTAAGCTAACCAGTCGCCAACCCAGGGCTAAAATCATATGTACCGCGCTGTTGCTTGGGGAGAGAAAGCAAAGTATTGCAAGAGTCTAAAGTTGGAATTATGTCATTGTCAAGTGTCAAGGAGCAAATGTAATTTAATGCTGTCTTATCTAATTCAGGAAGAGGAAAAGGAATTCAATTTATTTGAGGGCAATGTATTACCCTGAACAGACCATGCAGCCAGAGGGAAGGTTTGTGTGTGTGTGTGTGTGTGTGTGTGTGTGTGTGTGTGTGTGTGTGTGTGTGTGTGTGTGTGTGTGTGTGCAGTATATGTCCTTACATATGATTACACACTTTTGAGTGTTTTGCAATAACGTATTAAATCTGGCATAGGGGCAGACTCAGCACGGTATTACGTGCTTGGTGTTTGCATGGCTAACGTTTTTCACACCAGGAAGTCCTAACGGAGCTCTGAGTGTCAAAACAAACTGTCTCCTCTGTCACAGCGATTTCTCAGGAGCAGACTTGACTGACACGGAACTTATAAACCAGGAGTGAACCAGTGGCAGGCAGCAGCTACTGCTATGATCCTGTTTGGAGTTAGAATAGAATAGAATTGAGTAGACACACCTATGTGCACACTATACACATGCAGAGATTATGCATTGCCAAGGGTGAGTGAAACGTGCTGAGATTTGGTTTGTGTGTTGCTTTCATTATTGTTATTATTTAATATGAAAGAACAAACAGTGCAGAGAGTTTGCATAAATATCTCTCGACAGACTGATATTCTGTCATAAACAGCAGTTTATTTCTGCGGGGCCCCGAGACTCTTGTCTGTTGTATTTATGCAGCGCTAAGCAGAAACAGTAAGTGCTGTTCATGCTATTAGAGTGAAGGTGCTTGAGATGTGTGAGTGAATGTGTGTCTGTGTGAGAGTGAGTGAATGTGTGTGAGGAGGTGTTGTTGGAATAAATAGTTTGCTCTACACATATTCACACAAAGACTCAACTATGGCCTGTATATTAAACAGAGGTATGCACACAACGCAACACAACAGTCTATCTATGTTCTCAAGTAAGCCAGTTTTTACTCACTGTGTTGGTTGCAACTGTTGCTTGATTACCATGTGTATCTAATGGCCTTGACGCACCAGGCTGACATTCATCCATCTGGTGGCCCTGGGCCGTCATTGAGCCTCTGTAGCAGACCACTGGCTGTAGTTTTTGCGGTGTGTCCAGCACTGCTGGCACTAATGAGGCTGATTATGAGCATGTTGACAGACCTAGTTGGGGCAAAATTCCTCTGATTCCAACACCTGTTGCAGCCTTTTTTTGAGCGTTACTTGTTCTCTCCACTAGTGCGTTAGAGTTAGTTAATGCATCCAAATGCTCATCAGCTTATTTGGCTCCTTTAAGTGTCTAGAACCAATCTGTGTGCTCTGTAAAATAGGATTATTGTTATTGATGAAATTTGCTTATTATTTAGGGCCAAAAGTAAAGATTAAGGCCTACAGAGCAACTGTCACAGCCTTTTAAAAACTGCACTCATCCACGTATTTCCATTACTAGAGCTGAAGTGCACAGAGGACACCTGTTTATCGCTTGCATCACTCAGTTTCAGGGCTAAGAACTGCTCTTCAATCCATCAACTGTGAAGTTAGTGTAATATCTCTGAGCCAACTTCAGCTCCTGCTGGTGCCACGATTATAGCCTGTCACACACAGACTAGTGGTATTATTTGCACAGCAGAGGGTAGAGCATGGCGTGGCAGAGGGGAGGAGCAGGAAGTGCAGAGGCAGACTGACAAAATCTGATTACATGCAATTATTTTTGAGATGATATGGAAGTGAAAGCTCATTTTCTTTAACCATTCAGGGGAAAAGACAATTTTGGGGAAAAAAGAACATACACAGATAGATAGATGACATCCTTTTAAAAGTTTTTTTTTGTTAGATTTTCATCTGCAATTCAAAATTAGACAGTTTGAAGTGAAAGAGGCAAGAAACTAAAGCTTTTTCATTGTTTGCGCCTTTACACCCTTCTTTACACCCTTCTTACTGTAAAAGTGCAGTGAATTGAGAAGTTTGTCTGCTGCTACGTTGCAGACACACACACCAAACAAATATGCTTTAAAATATTATCACTTATTTTACACTGACATGATGAGAGCCTTTATCTGAGCGCTGATGTGACTCATAAAAGCATAATGTGATTTTCTCCAGGAGCTGATAACAGCACTTAACTGGGGAACAATCCATGTTAACATTTCTGTACAAAATATTAGAGCTTACCGCTGCCACCATGGACTCATACAGGTGACAGTTACAGTAGATCCCATATTGATTGTGCTTGCTAAAGTACATTAGTCATAAAAGAGATTCATAGCTAAGAGGCAGAGGAGTGCAGAGTAAAGGAGACTGTTTATAGCTTTGAGAGAACTGATTTGTCGCTTACCAAAGAGGATCTAAAACAAGAGTTTCCAGTATATTCAAAATATGTCTGACTGTCTGCAAACAATTACAGAAGAAAAGTGGCCATTAAATGCTGTAAACAAATTTAAAGTAGCAGTTCACTTTCATCAGAGGTTACCTAAATGGAAAGTGTTTGCACTGCCTGATAATGCAAGTTTTTCTTCACTGGAATATTGTAGCAGGAACATCATTTATTTTCCCTGCATGAATATTTCTTGTTACCTGTAGTGGTTTAATCCAAACCCAAAGTACAGCAGGTGATGATAGAATTTGACATTATACTGTCAAAACATTCCCAAATATTCCTAAAAATTGTATTGGGAAAAAAACATTGTCTAGAAATACAGTATGCCGTATACAAGGAAGGGCAATCATGCTTCCAGTGCAGTTAAAGTTACAGTGGTGCTTCTTACATCAGCATGCAATTTGAACTGGAAGAACAAGCAAGCAAGGTCATTCAGATGGATGAGATACATTTAGCGGGCTGTATAGTTAAATGAAGAAACCCCCAGGTCACTGTGAAGTATTTTTTCAAACGTCCTCATGGTGCTATATTCATACTAGCCGAGAGCCATCTTTATGATGTATCATTCACCGAGCGGCACTAATTACAGAAATGTTGCCCAGGCAATACTAAGACACCTGAGAAAACTATTCCCGGGATCCAATCATCGCTACACAAGAAAACTAGTTCCTCTCTTATCTTCATTCACAATCCCGAGCTCTCCCCCTCCCTTCCTTTCCTTCAGCCTTTGGGATTTCCCAGGTACCTGATTCAAGGTCAGAGTTGCGGGTGAGCTAAGCTGGTCAGTGCATTTCAGTAGAGGGATGAGGAAAGGAGAGTTTCACCGGAGGCTAGCTCTGCATTGTCATTATTCTTGGAGGTGGGTGCAGGGACACAAAGAAACGGTGGCAAAGAAATTTTTGTGTGCTTGGTGAAATTTTATGCCGGTACAGGGTGAGCTCGGAGGCTGAGAGGGAGAATCAAGTGATGCTGCAGTCAGGGTCAGTGCAGCCACGCAGGATAATATTGTGACAAGGCTTACGGAGGAATTTGTAAGCTCATTAAAAAATGTGTACTTCAGTCTATCAGGGTGGAAGAGGCGGGTTTGTGAAGATTCTTTGGGCTCTATATTACTGCTTGCATTGAGGCTTAATGGAGATTAAAAAATAAATGAATAAACATCCAGTTAAATCAGTGTTACACCATCGCATTTTCATTAACTTCTTCATCTTAATGTTTAGTGAACTCATCTTCTCCCTCTTGGGGAACATTTGCATATGCGCATAGGCTTCAGTATCATTTGTATTCTAAACTGTATTGACATTTCATGCCTGTTCCAGCCTCAAAATTAGTTTTTCAACAAATCAATTTAATTTGAATTTTAACATCAATTGCAATTTATTTTATTTAGGATTGAAGATTTACTTTTATTTTTGTAGAATATAAGTGTTTGCCAGTGAAAACTCTCTGCTCATCTATGCAGGAATGAACACTTATTCGACAACAGAAAAATGGAACAATTTCAACCAGAAAAGTCTTAAAGGGATAGTTCAACATTTGCTTTCTTTCGGGGAGTTATATAAGAAGATTGATAACACTCACATGTCTGTGCAGCAAGTGCAGAACAAGGGTCAGGAGGCTATTTGCTTAGCTTAGCATGAAGAATCGAAGCAGGGGGAAATAGCTAGTCTGGCTCTGTCAAAAGTTCAAGAATATCCCTACCAACACCTCTAAAACTCAATAATTAACATGTTATATCTCATTTGTTTTATCAGTATACAAACAGAAATGAAAAAGCAATTTGTGGTTTTCATGAGAATTACATGCTATACCTATTTCTTGGCAAACAGCCAGACGCAGTGATTTCCTGGAGTCTACTCATCACAGTGACCAGACAAGTGCTCCACTGGTTGTTCGTTAAGAGTTCAAGATAGTTTGAGCACGTAACTTCCTCTAAAGCCATTTTACATTGTTGTTAGAGTACAGATTAAACAAACAAGATATAATGTGTCAATACGTCATCTCTAGAGGGTCTAGTAAGTGTATTTCTGAACTTTACAGAATGCCAGGCTAGCTGTTTCCCCCTGCTTCCAGTCTTTATGCTAGGCTAAGCTAACCGCCTCTTGGCACTTAACTCACAAACATTAGAGTAATATCAATAATCTCATCTAACTCGCAGCAAGAAAGTGAATAATCGTATTTCCCACGATGTTGAACTATTCCTTTTAAGCCGTACAGTTGTATCACAAGCACATCACAGCAGGACAGGTTGTGCTCCAAAGAAACAGTAATGAAGTGTACAAAGTGGATCACTTTGGCGCTTCATTATCTTCATGATGGTGCCTACTGTATGTATCACACAAAGGGATGGTAGATGTGATGAATGTTGCATAATGGAAATCTGAATTAATTTTAATGTCCTCTGATAAGATGATACACACTGTAGGTGTGTGGCAAATACTAGCTGACTACTCACTGATTGCACAGTTTATTAGTGTAGACAAAGACTAATCGAGGACAAAAAGCTGTAATCAAACAGCTTTTGTCACATCACTTTGATGAAGCATGGGTCATTGTGTCTTTCTTTATATTAACAGATTGGAGCTCTGTTATCAAAGACTGTTTGTGAGCTTGAAAACAAACTCCTGGCATAGAAACTTGAGCACTCCGAAGGACGTCATTCACTAAACTTTTAAACATAAATACATTTTTTAGGACTGTTTGGCTTGTGTCATTTCCTTTGAGAACCATGTATGTGTGTATGCGCTGTGTCTTTGTATATGGCTGCAAATATATGTGTGAAATCACTCTTTGACAGCGACAGCTGTAATAGAGCTCATCCCATTGTTCTCGGGGCATGTTATTGTCTCTTGTGTATGACTCGAACCCACCACCTACTGCGTACTTCTCCCCATTCAGCTGAAAGCCTGTCAACAGCCATTATTTCTAGCAAGACCTCTGCTGTGATCCCTGCCATGTTTCATCAAAGCGTGGCAATTTATTCCAAAGCCCACTGTCTGAGCATGTTAGCTAGTACTAAAATTATTGCATGTGAGTGTTTGTGTGTGTTTGTGTGTGCCCACTGCTATTCTTCTTTCGCCCCAAACCTCTTGTCATTCCTGTGGACGAACACCAGCAAAAGGAGCTGAGCAGACAAGTTTGCCTCGCTCCAGTACTATTTCACAATTGAGACTGAGTTGCGTGTTTGCGTGTGTGTGGTTAAATAATTAACGCTGTTCGTCGCCTTGCTGCAACACATCCCTCACACATAGGAGATACACATTGCCTGCCCACCCTGCACAGTGACTAATGCATGTACATGTCTGTGTGTGTGTGTGTGTGCACTGGAGGATGGTTAAGACACTCTGTGTGTGTGTAGACATGAGTAATGTCTTTTCCTGTGTCAGTGGTTGTGTGCATTAGTGTTGGTAAGCTTGTCAAGATTTCGAGTGTTTTTTTGTTTTTGTTTTTTGCTATAGTAATACATAGACATCCTATTCACGCTTAATATTATTCTGCCGTGTTGTGTGTCGTATCTCTGCATTGTGTGTGTGTGTGTGTGTGTGTGTGTGTAGTGTGTGTGTGTGTGTGCTTTGCACGAGCTATTACTGTGTGTGCACCTATTAGAGAAGGAGAGGTTAAAGAGTAGGATCAGTTTTCTACAGAAAGAGTTCAATACCACCACAGGAAATACAGCTGATAACATGGACAAACAATAAAATAACAAAAAAATAATTAATTTTTCTAGCATAATATATTTTGTGTTAGCTTTAAAGTTAAACAGAAATGTTATGTCTGTATCAAGAAATACTTCACACTACATCCTAGATTTGTATGTTTTACTAAAAAACACACAGAAAATTGTCTCATTGGCTGTAATCATTATATGAAGTATTATTATAAAACTGAAAAAAACAACATTTTTATTTGTCAAAACTGCAACCATACTGTATGTACAATCTGACTCCCATCAGTGTAGCAATCTAAGATGAGTATTTTTGATCCAAAATATTTATATTTTGTTGTGTTTGTAAAGCAGCAATAATAGATTTTTGGTCACCTGGGGACAGTGGAACAAGATGTAAACACAACACTGACATATTATCACCTTATAAAGTTGGTGTGCTGACCTTGTTAGCAAACAGCTGCCAATTTACACATCCAGCGGCCACAGAGCAACATTAGCAGTCATGTAAAGTCATGTGTCTGGCCACCTGGTGAATAGAAGTCCAATATTCACTCTCCTTTTAGCTCTGTTTTTGGTCTCTTCCAAGTCCTGAAGGAAATATCTGGCTCTTTAGCAGCTAAACGCTCCACAGTGATCACCAGCTAGTCGCTAACTGTGTCTGTCTGCCGTTTGATGCTGAGCAGGTAGTGTACAGTGGGTTTTTAGAGCTTTTACGCTGAAAACAGTTGCCTGCTCTTGCCTGAAACAAGGTTGATGAGCGCAGTGAGAGTGAATCAGTTAGTTCCGGGTCGTAAAACCAACACAATGAGCTGAAAGACACTAAAATGCTCTGTAGTGCTGAGGGGAACTGCAGAGTTGGGTGACAATTCTCTGAGGGTTTGTCACTACAAGTAAGCCTTTACACATTACACATTGGAATTTGATCCATTGTTAATATAAAATATAGATCAGTGCAGCTTTAATCTCATCATTATCAGTAGGCAGATAATTAATATTTAATAAAGCTCCAACTTAAGCAATAAGTAAAGACTTGATCAACAACTCTCAGCTTCACCTAAATGTCAGACAAACCTTTAGAACTCAAACTGTACTCCTTGAGTTCCCATTCTTGTTTCCTGACACCAAAAATGTCCCAAAATTACCACATTTCCCTCTTCAATTTAACTCCTTTAAGCCTTTAAGGCCAAAACGCTCTGTTCTTGTTCTCCATATTGATTGTGCTGGTGGACTGTGTGGCCTTCAGATTGGATTAGCGTCCAGCTGTATTCCAGTCTGAGGGGAGAGTAGCTGTGTTGTGTTTGTAGACAGGGCAGATAGCTACTGTAGAGACAGTCTGATCCATTCTAACTTTATAGAGCGTCTCCGGAGAGACATATCACAATAAAGGCTAATATGGTTTAGACAAGTTACCCACGAAGGAATTCAACATGAATTAGAGGTGTTTCAGGGTGAGAAGGTCAGAGCTGTCAGTCACACACTCTGTCTTGCAGTAAAGTGTATGTGAGTAGGCTGAGGGATTCTGATGGAGAGCATTGTTTACAATGGGATGTGGAAGTGGAAACTGGAACAAAGTCAATGTAAATTGTATACTGGGTAAGCAGGAAATATTATGACGTTCGTTTACATTTACCTCAGAAAGCTCCATATTTTGTGTCCTGACTTTGGCAGTCCCTCTTCTTTTTTCACTATTTCTATTTTAGGGTGTGTCCATGTCACATTTGAGTTAGTTCTTGACAACACAGGCCTATACTGCTGTGTGCTTGCTGCTGATAATGGCTTGCACCATTGAGTCATAGCTTAGCAACAAGCCTGCTGGCCTATTTTTGGTTTCAGGCAATTATCCACAATGCAGTGTGATGGTGTGGTCCTATGACACTTCCAGATTGTGGATGTAATGAAGGGGAAAAGGTCTGTTCCCACATCTGTCAAGTATCTGCAGGGTTTTCCCCAAATATATAAGAATGTTACTAAACCTGGAAACAACGTTTTTATTTCATTTTTTTTTTAGTCATTGTGTGGTGAAATCTGTGAAAACATACAAACACAGTGTACTTTTATAGATACATGCAAGGCAAGAGGGCAAAGGGCACTGGAAGACAAACAATATTACTGTAAGTTATGGGATAGGAGGGAAAAAAACTCTAATTATTGCAGGAATGCATTTTTACCTCAAATATTTGCTTCATTATTGTAGCATAGTGAAGCTTTTGGTGGCTGTGTATGTGTTTTAATTGTTGATTCATTTCATTTATGCCTGATTTAAACAAGCAACAGGATTTACAGATCCGTCTCAACTCTTAATCTCAACATTTCTT
This sequence comes from Macquaria ambigua, assembly GCA_008360985.2. Taxonomy (NCBI): domain Eukaryota; kingdom Metazoa; phylum Chordata; class Actinopteri; order Centrarchiformes; family Percichthyidae; genus Macquaria; species Macquaria ambigua. The sequence goes on along the minus strand of VMKM01003266.1, from coordinate 13,095 downwards.
TACTTTTATATCACTATTATACTGTTCAAAAGACTGTAATTGACTTCTTAGAATGTGCAATATGTAATATAAATATCTTCTAAAATAGAGGTCATATGAAATGTAATTAGAGCATTGGAGAGCCCGCTTCCTGTGGTTGTTACTGCAAAGGTAACATTGTGGGACATTATGGATTTGCAAGATTTTTCAAGAAATGCTCCAGTGATTGTAAAAATAACACTAGCATCAATAATGAGCAAATGCTGAGCTTACAAGTTCAATTTTTGTAACAGTAACCAAACAACCAGGCTGGAATCCTGCTTTACTCTGCCATGATGCAGTTGCTGTGAGCTCTGTCTACATCCTGCACTGTACAGTACCCACTGACCCACTGAGGTCAGTGCAGCGATGCATGTCCTCCATACAGGATTTAGGGTGGAGTTCCTCTCATCGTGACAGATTACAGTATGAGTGAGCAGGTAATGGGTCAGTGTATTGTAGATGGACACACACTGGCTGCTGCAGGGATCAAACTCCTACTGTTAGGTGACAGCCTTAAATACTTTCCTGCTTTACAGTGAAGGGAAGGCAGAACAAAGGAATTACTTTTGACAATTTGAATGACATCACAGTGTTTGTGATTAATGCACATTACTTTCAAGAGCAAAATGAATATTTAAAGCCTCCAGGCTCAAGGCTTCTTCCGGTAATCCAACTGCTGTAGAGACTGAAAAGAGGTAATTAAAGGGAAGCATTGATCTAATAAACTGAGAATGAGGTCAGTTCAGTCTCAAGTCAGTCGTACTGCTGCAAATGTTCTTATGACATACTGTAGCATTCACTCCCAGTCATTTCTATCTGCATGTGACATGTAAAACCACTGTGTAGAAAAGATTTCCCAGTGTTCAAACTGTAACAAATATCAACTACCTGAATGGCAAAATCAACAAAATAATTAAGTCTCATGTAGATTACATGAAGGTTGTGGCTTGAGTTTGGTGAATCACATAAGAAGACAGCGTGCTAAAGCCACAGCTACACTACCTGGAATAAATGGCATATAAATACAAATAAAACATGCAATTTTTGCATATAAGCAATTGGCAAAAAGAAACAGTGCAATCACATAGAAACTAGATAGATATATAACAATAAATGTAGATCTGTGCTGCGATGCTGCAGAGCTTAGTGAATATGAGCTCAAAGCTCATGGGTCAACATCTCCATTTGTCTTTGCTGTGAGCTCTGATGTAAGGTCAGAGTTCACAGGTCACCCACAGCTGTCCGGTTAGATGTTTCCTTCTGATTGATGCAATAAAGGTCATGATCTTTCTCTCTGTGTCTGCTTTGTGCGTTACCTCACATTATTCTGTTTCTGTTCTGGTGACTGTTTCTTTTCTATCTGCTCATTGTTGAATCACAGCAAAAGAAAAAATATCTCTGTCACCTTGCTTGCAAATTTTACTTGCCATGTCATTCATCCTGTCATATAATATAGATTTTTTTTGTCTCCTTCATCTGATATTCCTTTGGTTTGCAAATGCGTAACCACTGACCAAGGACCTGTTATATATCTGCCCATAGGATCTCCAGTCTATGTCTCGGTATACATTGTTATATTTTATGCAGTTCAGTTTATATTTTAAAACAGTGAACCATACATCACTGACTATCAGCTGTGACACCAGGCAGACTCAGCTGCATTCATTCTGAGCTGATTTTTTTCTGTTTAAATTTAATGGTATTGACAACACTTTTATATTCTTACCTTTCAGCCTTCTTTTAAACAGACATTTTTGTTTAGATATATATATAAACAAAAACGTTTATATATATATATATTATAATGTTTTATGTTAATTTAAAGTATTTTGTTTTTTGGACACATTTAGGTGTTTTAAACTGTTGTGTTTGTAATCTTATTACTACCATTATTGCAAAAAAACCCAAGGTCTGTGGCATATAGTACTTCATATTTACTTCTTCTTCTTCTACTTTTTCTATTTTACCATAAACCTACGGATATGTTTTTTAGTAGTTTTTAAGCAGGGCATGAACAAAAGTCTCTGGGATTAGGCATTTGTGAGTCCTGGGTGCATGCATAAAATATCTGTCTTGACTGTCATTCAACCATGGGCTTGGCTTGAAGATTTCACAATGCAAAATCTCAGCAAAATCCCTTATCTGTTCTCATTGCTTGTTCTGTTCGCTTTTTTCTTTTTAATCTTTTTAGTCACCCAATCACCCTGTTTTCCTTTGTCATCGTCTCATCTTTATCTCCTCTTTATTCCATCCACTCCTCTTCATTTCCATGTACCCTCTGTTTATGCTTCACCTTTCCCCATCTATCTCTCACACCAACTTCTTCATCCCCTTCATCATTTTGTCTCTCCATTTCATATCCATTCATCAGATCCCTTTCTATGCCTATTACTCAGCTCATCTTGACCTCTTTCTCCCTCTCGCTCCATGTCAATTCACTGCTCACTCTGTCTTTGTGTCTCTCACCTACTCAGTCACTTCAACTCTCCTCACTGCCACCATCTATTTATCTCTTTGCTCTCCTGTCATTTCTGCGACTCATGTCCATTGCTGTTCTGCTGTTGAATGCTGATTTCCCTCTCACTCACACTTCTTTTTTTTCTATGTGTTCCAGCCTGAGATCCCGCCTATGTTATGAGCTGCATTTGTAGGATGATTCTATTACATGTTCCCTAACTGCTGGATAATTCAATAAGCACCACTGAGATGACACACAGTAATAATCTACTTAATGAAGCCACTGTACTGATGAATTGTGTACTTTCTCCTCCATCATCTCTTCTTTCACTCACTCCTTACTCTCCTCTACTCTTTCTCTCTCTCTGTTCCCCTCCTCCCATCCTTCCCTCCTCTTCCTCTCTGCAGGGTGTTGATGGAGAGCCATTCGAATGACAGCCGGGACAGTGGTCATCACTGGTGGAATTCTAGCTACAGTTATATTACTCCTTATCATCGCAGTACTGTGCTACTGTAGGCTGCAGGTGAGGCCACAGCTGCTTTCAGTCTCTGTTGCATTCACTGCATTTCCTCTGAAGGTTTGCAGAGCTGCAAGTAAGGGATGTCCCTGATTATAGCACTTTGTTGATAGTCATAGGATGGTGTTAAATAATAAGTATAGCTGCTTTAATATGTGAAATTGTGTTTGTGACCCTCAATTACTAAGGATAATAAGATCTTTCTCTTAATCAAAAATTTTAATTTATGAGTATACTCTGTAATCTTAATAGAAAATGTTTAAATCAGTGATATACAGTCACATTGATTGGGGAATGGTGCCCAATAATGATAATGTCATGGAATGTCATCAGATTTTGCAGGATCAATTCAGGGTGTGTACAATCATCAGAATTTGGTTAAAAATTGCCACATGGCGATGCATTCAGCACTTAAAACAAATAATTTATTCCATGGCCCATGGTAAAAACCTTTCACCAAATTTCACTGGAGTCTGTTGAGTTGTTTTTTGAGATTCCAAACAAACACACTAAAGTAGAATTCAACAAAACAAAAATAGAGTCTACAGCCATGCTAGTGCTACAGCGGCACTCGGAGCTTGATGCTAACGTCAGCATGCCGACATGCTCACTACGACAATGCTAACATGCTGATGTTTAACAGGTATAATCTTCACAGTGTTCACCATCTTAGTTTAGTGTGTTAGCATGCTAATATCTGCTCATTAGCACTAAACACAAAGTCCAGCTGAGGTTGATGGGAATGTCATTAGTTTTGCAGGTATTTGGTCAATAAACCAATTGGACAAATTCAAATTTTGACCTGGTGGTGGCACTAGAAGAAAAATCAGGCGATCACCAAAGTTATTACAATTCATCCTCTGGGGATCATGAATGTCTGAACCATTTCATGGTGATCCATCCAACAGTTGCTGAGATATTTCAGTCAGGACCAAAGTGGTGGGCCGACCTTCCGAATGATGAACATTGCCATCCCTAGAGCCAGGCTGCTAGCATGGCTAAAATGTGCATTTATGGTAATAAAGCAAAAACTCATTGTATGTCAATAGTTCTTGATCCTGGTCTTTGGGACTCAGAGACTGCTGGCCATCAAATCAGGAGCAGATCATAATTGGAACTTCAGGTGAATCATCTATTCTACAGCTAGTAGAAAATGTCCAAGATTGCTAAAACACTGTGAGGAATAAAAGCCATATCAGCACTCACAAAAATAAGCTCCATTACTTTTCATTTCACACCAGTAAGCAAAAAACTAATATGTGTTAGCACTTAGCTTTCAACAGCACTTCTGCCCCACTGCTTCTCCAGTCTGAACCCAGTCTTCTTTACAAAACCTTAAAGTTTAGCAGATCACTCCTTTGATCCTTATCTCACATGAGTTGTGTTACAGACTTCAGTTTCATTTCCTACTAAATCCCACTGTGGTAATTTTTAAAAAGTCATCATGCTGTGCTCTGATATTCAGATCACTGGTTTTGGCCAGGTGCTCTGTACTGTGTAAGAATAAAATGAGAATGTAATTAGGTGAAAAGAACTACTTTGTGTTTTCATGCTTGACAAACTCCAGTTGGGTTGAAACATCAAACTAATAACACCGCCGGAAAGCATTACTGCAGTTTAGTGGATTACTTTACCAGCATGTGGATTTGTTTCTGTTTTACATTATACTGTATAGTTTATATTATCCCCTGCGCATTTCACTGCTTGGACTTGCAATGGAGCATTAAAAATCTGTTTGGCATACAGAATATGCAACAAGTCGCTTCTGGTGGAGAGTTAGATGAGAAGATTGATACCACTCTCATGCTGTATCAGTCCATTAAATTTCAGTCTACAGACAGCTGCCAATTAGCTTAGCTTAGCACAAAGACTGGGGAAAATGGGAAACAGCTAGCTTGGCTCTGTCAAATGATAACAAAATCCACCTACCAGCACCGCTAGAGCTTACTAATTAACATGCCAGAAAGTGGCTGCATGCTACAGAATGGGGAGTTGATTCTCAGTGGGGTGAGCAGTACTAAAACTATTTTCAGTCATTTGGTTTTAATGTCAAAAATATGGCTTAATGGAGTTTAAAAGGAACAGAACAAAAGAAAATAACAAGATTGGACTGATAATCTATGTGTACATTAATGTGTATACAATGGTTTAAAAATCTGGTTTATCATTGTAAGGCTATGACAGAACTAATGTCCTATATATAGGGACTAAAAAGCTCTGAACAGGGGCCCACCTTAAAAATGTGATGTAAAACTTACTCTAAGAGGGGTGTATGTGGCTCAGCAGGTAGAGCATTCATCGCAGAGTTGATGGTTCATAATCGGCTCCTTAGTCATGTGTCAAAATGTCCCTAAGCAAGACACTGAACTCTAAATTGCTCCCAATGGTAACGCTAGGGCCTTGTATGGTAGCTCCCTGCCATCGGTGTGTGAAAGGGTAAATGGGAGGCAAATTATAAAGCACCTTGAATAAAAGAACTATATAAATGCAGTTCATGTACCGAGCTCATTTGGAAACTAAGGTACCATTGCTAGAGTGGAAATTATATGATCCTCTCCACTTACAGCTGATTGCAGTTCTTAAGATTCTCATATTTCACAGCAAGATCAAAAGTGATCCCCAAATTACGGCTTCATATTAGTTGGAGGGATGCCAGGAATGAATTTGAAAGCTACATTTTGTGGGCCAGAAATAGCAACCACAAATTCTCCACTGAAAAGTGGATTCTGTTTACAAGTCTGTAACTGTAATTGTTGAGGATTTGACATGATATAAAAAAAAAAAAAAACTTTTAATGTAGCACATGTGCAGCTTCACTGAGATGACACATATGAACATCTAGGGTCATGTGAGTTGGAGAACACCTCAGTGGGCTATAGTGGGGTTACATTGTGAGAGATTTCCTCCCTCTAAAAAGAGTTGAGTGAATGCGTGCTTTCTTTCCATAGTCTGCAAACCATAGACAATTGTGGTAGTCATGTTGCTGATAAATGTGTAGATACATTAATTTAGGCTATGTTTATTTTATTTGGAATGTTTGCCATTTTATTCAATATGTACAAAACTTCTGGCTTTATGGTTGCAAACACTATAAAATAGTACTACATGACCATAATAATCATGATATGAGACTTAAATTATATAATGAAATTACATGCAAAAAGCCAATATAATAAATGATTGGCTGGATAGTACATGTAACCTAATTTGCCAAAGCATTTATTTAGCTTCTCTCATCTCTGCTCCCCATCATCTTTCTCCTTATCCCATCCTCCTTCCTCTCCCACCACCAGTATTATTGCTGCAAGAAGGAAGAGTCCGAGTCGGAGGAGGAGGAGCCAGACTTTGCAGTTACGTCCCGCCTCCCACCGGTCCACTCCAATCACAACATTGTGGCGGCGACAGCCGCCGCCTCCTCCATCCCAAATGGCCCCGCCCTTTTCTCCACCCCTCCGCTGGCCAGGAAACTAACACGTTCACAGACCTTCTGTCCATCCTGTACGCACTATGAGCTGCCTTTCTACCTCCAGCCCCCTCAGCCACAGCTCCACCATCAACCAGATGGGTTGAGGAACGGAGGTGACCGGATCAGCTACCGCAGCGTCCAGCAGCAGGATCTGGACCTGCCAGTGCCTGTGAACATTTCAAACTACCGTAAACCAAACCTCGCCCGGTCGGTCACCATGAGAGACATGTTCACACGCAGCTGTAGCATCAGCACTGATGTTTAGCTCGGCGAGGTTGGAACTCGGTGTGAGTTTATGCTTAAATAAAAAATGGGATGGCCTAGCCTGGACTGGGCTTGAGTCAGACTGTGTTTTTGTCATCTTGACCATTTAGTCCAGTCTGGTATGGTCTGATTCTCGTTCTACTGGTCACCTCTTGCAGAATGGAGGACTCAGATGGCTCTCAGGACAGGATTTTCAAAGGTACTATGCTCAGGTCCAGGACCTTACACTTGGGCCAATATAGAATATAAGTATTTAAAAAATGTTAAATTATCAATAACATGAACTTCTTGGTTTTGAATAGTTCTTTTTTAACGAAAAGAATGGAATTCGTTTTACGATTTGATAAAGTTTGTGTAGCCCTGCTTCCTCTGGATTCTTCTACCCATGGCCTGAAAGATAGACAGATTCCCGCCATGTCAAAATGACATAATCGGCAGGGATTTTCTCTCTGCCATAGCTGCTACACACAAAATATGATTAGGAGAAGTCCAGTGTTTCCCTCTCCTATGATGGGATGATCTGTCTGTTCCTCCATCCGCAGATTATAGAGATTATAAAATATCACTCACCACCAGTGGAACGACTAGAGGAGGAAGGGGGATGTTGTGTTTTAGCTGCCACCCACAGACATTTTAGAAAGATTTAACTTAGGTCATAATATTTTAAGACATAAAGGGCTCACAGAAGATGGAAATCCCTGCTTGTTTTTCCTTTCATAGAGGTCTCCAGTTTGACGGGAGGCTGGTTTCTCTGAGCATCTGCTGACAACACAGAGTGTATATACAGTATACTACACGTCAGCAGAGAAAGACCTCTGTGTTCTTGCAGGCAGTGTGGACTAGGTGCCAAAGGGGGATGGGTTCTTGCATTTGTGTGCATTTGTGTGAGTGTTCTTGCATGCATGTGTGCGTGCAAGAAGTGTGTGTATAGCTCGATCAATTGTTATACCAGGATTCTTACTCCATACAATTAAAACACAGTATGTCACCCCTATGTATACTGAACCCAGTGGTGGGTTGCAATAACATTTTAAACATTTATTGTAAAGCTAAAGAAGGGATTGCATTAGTTTCCATGTGCCACTTTTACCTTTAAATTCATGTTAATGCTAAGAATGACCCAACCAGATGAAATGACAAACTCTAAGTGGGTTTGCAGCTATTTTGTAAATGTTTATTTTACTGATTAATGCTATAACACAGACTCAAGTTGTAGGTCAGAGGAGCAAAAAGTTTTTACGGCAACACTAAACTTTACAACGTGATATTCATTATAGCTCTTCACTGAAGTTTCATTTTGTGGAATCTTCACTGCATTTCTTGCGTCGTCTCTGATTTGTTGATATATGGATTCATGGGCTAAAGATGAATTCACCTTTAAAGGCACATCTATAAATATTTAACAGGCCATAACATACACTCCAGTCTCTCTCTTCTCTCGACTCGTTGGACTGAGGAATATTTGCTCTGGCTCTGAGGTACTCAGAGAGTTCCTTCCTGGGATTGTTTTTATTTTCTGCGCTTGGCTGACCGGCCCGGCTGCAGGGCTCATATTCTGACTGGAGGAGCAGTGGCTAAGTTTTATGGACACAGGACACACATTTAATGAATGAAATTATTTACTGCTTGATTTCAAGAAGAAATGCTGGTGGTTGCGTGAGGGGCTTGAAGCTGATTGGATTGTCCCTCTTGGACCCCCACAACCCCTCAAAATGGATGGTAAATGCTGTTGTACTCCTCTCCCTCTCCCTCGCTCTCTTTCTCTCTTTCTGTCTCTGTTGATTGAGTTTATCGGCAATCATGCTCATTTATTTTCCCAAAGGGTGAAACAGTGAGTGATTTTGTTTTAAGTTTTTCCTCTTGTGACGTGCTTCCCTGCAAACACGCTATGACACACACACACACACACACACACACACACACACAGTTCTCAATGCTATGCTTTCCTTTCTTTTTAAACAGAAACTATGTGACAGTTGCACAAGAAATTTAGTGCCATAAAGAATTGTGAGAGAAATTTATTATTCTTATTATTCTTATTATTACAAGTGTTTATTCAAATGCAGTGTTGCTTTTACCCTGAAGTATTTGAATTACTTGCTTTATTTTATGATCCTGCTGGTTTTTCAGACTCAGTACAGTACAGCAGAAATGTTTCTGTCCTTGTTTCTAATGTATAACTAACAGACACATTGTTGCTAATAAAATGGTGTGAAACTCCTTCTGATCTGTTTTGCTGTTGCTCTTCATTTCACCAAAACCAAATGCTGAGTAATATTTTCTTGTGGTTCAAATTCATATTCAAAGGTTTTTGAATGACAAGCCTGGGAAGTCATTCATTCAATTCAAGTAATTAACACATTTAAAAAGATTTTTGCAATGCGCACTTTTATATGAAGTGAAGCCTCTTGATATAAAGGTTTATCAGTGTTCATTTACTGTAATGAGAATGTGTATTCCCTGGGCAGGCACATTTCTGTTGGCTGCCAAATGTTGAACAGTGGATTCAACTAAAAGCATGGTGCATCATCCAGGATTATCTTATTTAGTGAACTGCTAAATGCAGGGTAAATATCAGCTAGCTGAAACATGTGCTTTGGACGGGGCACCACACCACAAACAGCAGAGCCATAAAGAGAGTCCTGCAAGAAATCGTGTAGAAAATACAAGATTAAGTTTTTGTCTAGACCGCAGGATTTAGACCATTAGATTTGCTGATCAAAGTAACTTTGTTTGAATATCTCTTTGAAGAAAAATGTTTTCCTAGATTGAAAACAGCAATTTAATGCTGCTTTGTTTGGTGCATATGTTGGCTATTTGTTGTTGATGACGCTCATAAGCCAACATCTGCTCATCATCTCAACTCATGGAGGAAAATGATTGTTGTTGCCCAGCGGCAGCCGAAAGTTGTATTCTCTAAAAGCTTACAAGGGTAAATATGTCTGAAAGGGAAACCAGTGAACTTACTAATATGTTTTTCTTGTAATGTTAAAAGTCAAACATCAGACATACTAACATATCAGATTTTAACATGAGAAAACAGTGAAGCCTGCCAAACCTCTAACCACAGCAGCAGCGATAAAGCGTCTGTTTGCACACAGATCCAGTCAGCCCTGAGGCGACGAGGTGAGAGCCATGACAGCAATCATGCCTGAATGGGAAGGGTAAGGAACAAGAATGGGATGCTTAAGTGCAATGATAAACCAACCTGACAGTAATAGGCGAGGAGATGATAGCCACAAAGAAAATTCATCCGAGCAGGAAGGCTAAACGACAAAAATGGGAAGCTTTATTCTGACTATAAACTGAGTGAGTCAGAGAGGGAAGCAGACTAATCACACAATAGAAAAACAACAGAAAACTATTTCAGAGAGGAAATAGAAGTAGTTATTAGAAGGATGAGTCAGTGCTAATGAATGAGAAATAGCACATAGCACAGAACACACAGACAGATGGAGGCGTATGAGGAGCTGATATCAAACCAAGGCCTCCCTGGCAGAGACATGAATAGCCATTTTGTGATGGCATTAATACAACAGCACTCCTTCAGACATGAAAAACCTTTCAGATTATGATGGATTCCCTTTGATGTGGATACATTCAAACTCCTACTTATTTCTACATGAATTGCAAGTACTGTAACAGGGAATTACTGTCACACTAGCATTCCACCCACAAGGCAAATTGGCTGCAAATGTATTTATTGATTCTCTTTGCAGTCACCATAATTTACATGTAATGATACCAGGACCATTTGTCTGATGACACTGCATCTCAGTTTCAGGTCTAGAACATGTTTAACATGCTGTAGCTTGGCTCAAGGAGATGGGAAGCATGGGTAGATTTGCTAGCCTAGCTCTGTCAAACGTAAAGTTATCTGTAACATTCAGTTAAAAACACCTGATGCGGGAATGAGATCTATCAATGCTGTTTTGATTGAGATGTTGTTGTGAAAGTGAGGTTGGAGGTCTGTGACGGTATCCTTCCATCACAACTGACATTGTGCAGCTCAGCAGGAGTCTGCCTCATAACTAAAACAGCCTAACAATCTATCAGCTGCTTTCTATCTAAGAGTCCTTCACCCAGGCTCTGGACTCTAGTCTGAAGAGCTAAATATAAACACAAATCTTTCCTTCTGACAGCTGACCAGCTATCCATCCAAACCTCCAAAATGTGTGTGTATTTCAATGAAACCACTGATTTGTGATGGTATGGTTGTATATACACTTGACTGCTTGCATGTGTGCACTACAGGAGTATACGTTTTTGTGTGTAGTTTTTTTTTTTTTGGTGTTTGTGTATTTTTGCATGCATTTCTGTGTTTATTTGCACAAGTGTTTGTGTAGCATTTGTGTGAATAAGCGCTTGCGCAGGCTGTGTGAATTATTTAGAGGCATAATCGCCTCCAGTGTAAGCAGAGCTCATAGCGCGGCCTTTAGAGGTGTATCGATGTTTTATGACATGCTTTGAATCATCCCCCTCATCTACCCTTCATCCTGCAGCAGCATGCTCACTCTCTCTCTCTCTCACTCTGTCTGTCCACTGCATCTCTTGTAGTCTCTCTCTCTTTCTCTTCTTCTTGTTCCTCTGCTATCTTCCCCCTCCCTTAATCTCTAGTACTACATGTTGCGTGTGTGTGTGTGTGTGTGTGTGTGTGTGTGTGTGTGTGTGTGTGTGTGTGTGTGTGCCTATTTTATGGTCCCTGGCCATAATTCCCCAACAGTGGAATTTAGATGCAGCACAGAGCTGGGCTTCCATGAATTATGAACATGATAGATATGAGACTTTCCAACTAACATCACAGAGCAAAGATTCCTGCCCCTTCTCCTCCTTTCCTCTTGTTGTCCTGCTGTTTCAACCTCCTGTCCTGTTCCCTCCTCTCATTCCCATTACTTGTTCTTCTCCTGCTCGCATTTTCCTTACTTTTCTCACTATGCTCTCTTTTCAAATTCAGCTTATAGCCCTAGCATGAAACATTCTTTAGATTGTCTACAGTGAGAGATAAATAGGTTGTCTGAATTTCATTTCTTGAAGTTCTGAGATATCTGTTTCAGAGATTTCTGCTGCCATTTCTGTGATTTTGTTTGTGCATTTAAAATAATAACTCGTCTTTCCACATTGGATGGGGAAATGTAGTTGTTTGTTGTTTTAAATCTCTGTGTGGATTTTGTGCAAAACACACACACACACACACACACAAAAATCACTATAGAAAAAAAAGGACTTGAAATTGGCTTAGGCCTTTTACAAGTCCAAGAAAATACAAAAGTGTCGAGCGTGAAAGTTCATTCTTCATCTTGGAAACATTAGTTTGACAAAAGAAAAACTTAACTTAAGGTCAACTTACTACCATTTTCTGGAGATTCCTTCCTCAATGGTTGGAGTTGGCTCAGAAAAAGCTAGTAAGAGGACCAAAAGTTAAGATTACAAAAATATATTAAAATACAAATGTGAACTCAGTGAAGACAAATAAACAGTGCATATGTAACATATGCAGTCAATATAGAAACTGATAACATACTCTAAACACACAATAGGCCTTTTTCACAGGAGACATTTTGACACGTCACAGTAGGAAAAGCACAGGTGTGAATGGTCAAATTAATGATGGCTGAGTTCCATTTAGCTGCTTCGGTTTCAGGGTCCTGGTATTTTGCATTCTGGCTCACTGTCACACTGTCGAGGCTTACTGGGACACTTGGATAGAGCAGAACCATCGTTAATGTAATTAATAACACCTGTGCTTTTCCTACTATGACAAGTCAAAATGTCAGCTATAAAAAAAAGAGTATAGCTACGAGCCTATAAGCATCAAACAATACACCCATCCACCTGCACACTTGACTACTTCTAATTAGGTTCATGTACAGCACACAGCAGGGTTCTTGAGCATAAACAAAGACTGCTGCTGAATTCTGTAATGATACTGTATCGTGTTACAGAATATATACAGAACATTCCTTTCCAATACTTTAGTCCTTTATTTTGGCATTCCTGAGACCCCTCACCACCAGTAAGGACATTACCCAGACTGCCAAAAATAAACACAGGCAGTCCAAGCTTTGAGAGGTTGGTAGCACATTAGGAAGGAGCTCTATCCTCAGACTATAGACAAAAGTGCAACCAGCATCACACACAAACACGTCTCCATTGCTCACATTAACAATAACAGCAGATGTCATTACTGCAGGACGTTTTGTACATTCTCACAAATGAAACATATGACTTTGTGTCCTTAATTAACAAAACCCAGAGATGCATAGCAACCATTCAGAATATGTAATAGAGCACACACACACACACACACAGAGAGAGAGAGAGAGAGAGAGAGAGAGAGAGAGAGGCTACACCAACATCAACACACACACC
>VMKM01003265.1:0-41651 GCA_008360985.2 Macquaria ambigua | reverse complement strand
TATTAGTATTGCTGCTGTAATGTTGCTCTTAGTATTGTTTCTGTTGGTGTTGACAGCCATGCCATTGCCGCGGCCATTGCGTTACATCTCTGTGTGAAACTGTATTGTGCTGTATGTTCTCTTTCCTCCTGCTCTCTCTCTCCCGCTCCCCCCCTCCCCCTTCACCCCAACCGGTCGAGGCAGATGACCGCCCACCTAGAGCCTGGTTCTGCTCGAGGAGGCTCGAGGGAGTTTTTCCTTGCCACTGTCGCATAGTGCTTGCTCATGGTGGAAACTGTTGGGTCTCTGTAAATATAAAGAGTCGGTCTAGACTTGCTCTACTCGAAAAAGTGCCCTGAGATAACTTTGTTATGATATGGCGCTATATAAATAAAACTGAATTGAATTGAATTAACCATGTTACCAATGGAAGGACACACTCGGGGTGAGGACATTTTTCAGACATTCAAAAACTTGTTGACAAAACTACTCTCAATGTCTAAGTTAGTGTCAATCACCACCGATGGTGCGCCTGCGATGATGGGCCGTTCTAATGGATTTATTGCCAAATGCAAGGAGGATGACACATTTCCAGACTTCCTTAACTATCACATGAAAGAGGTCATGGATGTGTCAATGAAAATCGCCTGTTCTATTCGGGCAAGAGCTCTTCAGAGACAGCTGTTTCGTGCGTATCTGGAGGAGGCTGACTGCAACCACACCTACCTCTTGCTACACACCGACGTCAGATTGCTGAGTAGGGGCAAATTCTTGCAGAGATTTCGACAGGTTCTGCCTGAGATAAGGGAGTTTCTCCTCTACAGTAAACATGCAGAATACAAACAACTTGATGACAACCAGTGGCTGCTAGATTTGGCATTTTTAACAGATCTGACCAACTTGTTGAATGAGCTTAATTTAGAACTGCAAGGAAAAGACAAAACTGTGGTCAACATGATGAGCTCAGTTAATGCTTTCAAACGAAAACTACAACTGCTGTCTTCAAAGCTGCAGCGGCATGATTTTGGAAACTTCCAAAACATCGCATCTGAGCTGGAGAAGCAAGGGAAGGAATGTGCACAACTTGACAGTGCGCGCTACACAGAGCAGATTGAAAATGTCCGGTCAGACTTTGACAAACGCTTTTAAGACTTTGCTTTACTTGACCCGATCGCTACATTCATGTGCTTTCCATTTGGAGAAGACACCAAGGTCGATTCCCTGGCCTCATAAATCGCAACACTGTTTCACATGAACTCGTCTGTGCTGGAGGATGAGATCTTGTCACTGCAGGCTGACATTCAGTTGAAGTCGCGGGCAAATGCTGGACAGTTTTGGAACTTACGGAGGAAAAGTATCCAAACATGAGGAAATGCGCTGCCTCATTTACTGCATTTTTCGGCTTGACTTATTTATGTGAGTCAGCCTTTTCCCACATGAAGATTATCAAGTCCAAATACTGTTTAGCCATGACTGATGACTAGCTACCAGCAGCTACTGTCCGGATTATGCAACTCTGGCTGACTCCATTCAGTGCAAGTCATCAGAATAATGTAGGGACATGAACTGTATTGTGCTGTGGAGGTTTGTTATTCTATTATTGAAAATGATGCATGGTATTTAAAAATGAATAAGCTACAAAGAAAAAGAATAAATATATACAATATGTATATGTATTTTTAATTGTGTCAAAATAAAATCAACCAATCAGGGTCCATGCAGTAATGCAAGGTATATTTTTATGTATTTTCAGCAATAGGATTTTTTAAATGTTTTTATTGGTTATCATATTGAGTAGCTCGCAAGCCAAAACAGTGTGGGCACCCCTGGTATAAACTCTTGGGATAAAGGGGTAATGATCATGTCTGCAGGCAGGTGCATGGTCAGGTGAATGGCAAAGGTAGGAACACACTGAGGACAACTGGTAGGCAGGAGAAGAAGAGCAGGGTCTGAAATGATGGCAGATGTTAGTGGACAGATAAACTAGATGAATTAAAGAATTTCTCAATCAAATGTTGATAACTGTGACAAAGTATAGACAGAAAGCTTTTCATAAAAATGTTGAACAAGCAAACTAATCGTTGAATTATGGTACTTCTATCACAGGCCACGCTAAAGGCTTTGGCAAAAGTGAGGGATGTAACACTGGCAGAAGCAGTGAGAGAGGTTGATCGTGGCCAGTTAGAGGAAAGGTGAGAGAAAAACAAGAATTTGAAGAGTAAATTAACCAATAGACAAATCTATGAAGATGTTTTGATTGTTTTTCAAAACAGTAAAAATAACTTTTCTACTTTTGTTTTGAAGTGAGAAAGAAGAGATCTTCATGGCAATCTCCAAACAAAGGCCATGTTGTGGCAATACTGTTAATACTGAGCAGGATCAACGCACGCAAAGCTGCTGGCCCCGATGGCATCCCTGGACGTGTGCTCAGAGCATGTGCTGGGGAGCTGGCGGGGGTCCTGACGGACTTATTCAACATGTCCTTGGCCCATGCAGTTGTGCCGACCTGTTTCAAGACCACCTCCATCATACCAGTACCAAAACACTCCACTCCAACATGTCTCAACGACTACCGCCCAGTAGCACTCACCCCCATCATCACAAAGTGTTTGGAGCAGCTGGTTCTGGCACATCTCAAATCTTGTCTTCCCCCCACCCTGGACCCCCACCAATTTGCCTACCGCGTGAATAGGAGCACAGAAGATGCAGTCTCCATAGCGCTGCACTCTCACACCTGGACAATGTCAACACATATGCCAGAATGCTTTTCATAGACTTCAGTTCAGCATTTAACACTGTCATCCCCTCTAAGCTAATCACAAAACTGACAGATCTGGGCATCAGCGCTCCTATTTGCAACTGGTTGTTGGACTTTCTGACCAACAGGCCTCAACATGTTCGGTCAGACCACCACTACTCCTCCACCCTCACCCTAAACACTGGTGTACCACAAGGCTGTGTGATGAGTCCGTTCCTCTACTCCCTCTTCACTCACGACTGCAGACCTGTACATGGCTCTAACACCATCATCAAGTTTGCGGATGACACCACAGTGATTGGCCTCATCAAGGACAACGATGAATCAGCCTACAGAGAGGAGGTGGACCGCCTGGCTGTGTGGTGCGTTGAGAACAACCTGTTGCTCAACACCAATAAGACCAAGGAACTCATCGTGGACTTCAGAAGGAATGCTGACACACACCCACCCATCCATATCAACGGTGCGGCAGTGGAGCGTGTGACCAGCTTCAAATTCTTGGGGATCCACATCTCGCAGGACCTCACCTGGTTGACTAACTGCTCCTACCTGGTTAAGAAGGCTCACCAGCGCCTCTTTTTTCTGAGGACTCTTAAGAAAAACCACCTCTCTTCAGACATCCTGGTGAACTTCTACCGTTGCACCATCGAGAGCATCCTAACCCACTGCATTACAGTTTGGTATGGGAACTGCTCTGTCTCGGACCGGAAGGCGCTGCAGAGGGTGGTGAAAACTGCCCAGCGCATCTCTGGAGCCTCACTTCCTGCTATTGAGGACATCTACAGGAAGCGTTGTCTCAGGAGAGCAAAGAACATCAGAAAAGACTCCTGCCACCCAGCACACAAACTGTTTGCCCTCCTGCCCTCTGGGAGGCGCTATAGGAGTCTCCGGACCAAAACCACCAGGTTCAGGAACAGCTTTTTCCCATCAGCTGTCTCCCTGCTGAACTCTGCCCCCTGACGTCTCCCCCCAACACACACACACACACACACACACACACACACACACACACACTTACCAACCCCCTTGGACCAACTTGAATGACATCACTGCACTATTAAGTACTCTTTTTTTAATCTGCTTGCACTAAATAATACCATTGCACAACTGTACATTCAAACCGCACATTCTGCACTTTATGTATACTTTCTGTATATACTGTAAATATTCATGTACCCTGTATATTTATATTCATTATGTTATTCTACTGCTTATGCACTTCTGGTTAGATACTATCTGCATTTCGTTGCCTTGTACCTGTGACATGTGCAATGACAATAAAGTTGAATCTAATCTAATCTAATCTAATCTAATCAGTTACATTGCTGTTTTTCAGGTTTTCACAAAGGAGTTGGACTCCCTATCTTTTTGTTCTTTACAGAGTTGTAGTCTTTCTTTCTACCAGCTAGCTGCTGCCGTGAACACTGTCTCTTCACTTAGATGCAAGTTCACAACCCTAGCTAATTAGCCAGCTAGATACACAGGTACAGGTAAAAGTACAAGTACAGGTAGGTAACTCCTATAAAACTCTCTTGTGCATTCTTATGAAAATAAGAATGATGACGTAATATTTTATAATAATGAGTTGAGGTTTAAGAATTTCTTAAATAATTTCACAAATTATTGTTTGTTATATATTTTACACAATTTAATTATATGACGACATGACATGATTTATTTATTTAATATTGACCACTTTGGGGATCCATTAAGTGTCTTTTCTGAACCAAAAAAAAAAGTTTGACCTGAAGGACTGACACTTTTAAGATAGGTAGACAATTTAATATTTCAACTGGGAGTTTAATGTGACTGCTTCGTGGCTCATCTGTAAAATTAAAGTTGCAGTCTTTAAGGGCTACAATCTGGCATTACTCCACAAAACATGTAGCTCAATATGATAGTATATGACGGAGAGGAGAGACAAAAGTGTAGGTATATAGTTGAAATTTATTGCTAAATGTTCAAGTGGCCCCTCTATGACAGAACAACTCTGCAGTTGTTCCAGTGGCATTTAGGTTTGTGACCATGTAACAGTTTCATGTAGAGTGGGGGTCTCAAATTTAAATGACCTAACAACACTTTGCCAAGATTGCACTATTTTCAAGGAGGGTGCAGGCATGTAAAACATTTCTGGTTTGTTGTATTACATTAGTAAAATAATTAGACATATTAGTAGATTAGAAGATTTATTTCCATTCCATATTTCATAAATGTGTAATTATGTAAATTATAATAATTATTATAACATCACATTTTTGGAGGAAATAGAATACTGTCCAGCCTTTTGTGCAGTATTTGTATTGTGTATGTCTCAATTTAATTCTTATGTTGAGTAAAATACTCATGTTAACAATATCAACCAAAGATCAACACAACACAAAGGCTCATTCTTTGTTGGTTATATTGACTAGAACTGATAGCAGTTCTTTCTACATCAGTGTATAATATCTATCTGCATACCCTACTCACCTGCAGCTGCATTAAGAGTTAAATAAAAAAACATATTACTCAGAAATACTTAGAACCAGGTATAAAAATGTGATCTTCAGTGTATGGGTCTGTGGCAACACTTCGTGACATGGACATAGCTGCTAATGTGGGATATTGTTGACAGTCCCTTTTGTCCTGCTGTGCCTGAGCTGATTTTATCAAAGCAACACTGCCACCCAGCAACACTGCCATCCAGTGGTGTGTAGGAGTAAAACATGCACATTAGGTCTCAGTGGCCTCATGAGATTCTACACTTGCAGAAGTAGCCTTGGAGAAATATTTCCACAGTAATTAGATGTACCACTGACTGCATTCAAGTGTTTTCCGTTTTCTGTATGGTCTATGTGATTATTGACTGCCACAGCTTAAAAGATGTTTGTTTCAGCTGTTTGCTTTCTATCTGAGACTTCATCCTCAGGCTGGATCTGTTGGAGGACACAGCTGGCTAGAGTCAAGAAGAGAAGAGTGCTAAAATGAGGGGAAAAAGAGAGTCAAGTGAAAAAGTATTGTGAATTGTATGTGAAGTTAGAAATCTGAAGTTTAGATGGGTTGGCAGCAGGAAGTACAGAACCTTTTCCCTCTTTTGACTGACCTGCCCCAAGTCCTCCTGCGCAAAAATTCTTAACAAAGCCTGATTGTTGTTAGTCACAATCTTCTCCGTGGCTCCAATTTGATTAGAACAAAAACATGTGTAGTAATACTTCATGTTGCTGGTGCAGGTTTTGAAAAATGGTGGTTCTAAAATACTGTGCAGGGATTGTTTGGGGGGCTGGAACTATAGTGCCTGAAAGTTTGAGTCTTATGTTGCTTCGGTTTACCCTGGGTTTAATGCTGGATCTCCTTTGTACTGCCCTGAGGACTAACAAAGATCCAATCCAAGATCCAATATCTATGGATAGGTTTCACTATCATTAGAATCATCTATAGGAGTCTTTTCTTCTTCTTTTTTGTAAACTGTAGTCTCCTCTGTTGGCCAGCAGGGGTGAGCAGTGTTCTGCATTTAGCTGGTGGACTTCTGTCAGGCACTTCATATTATTCTTCTTAATAAAAATGGAAAATATCTGCACTTGATTGTCCTCATTACAAGCTGTTATTTTATACTGGGAACATAAACAGTCGTACATACACTTTGAGACTGTGACTTGTACTAAACCAAGCAGACCAAAGCAGAGATACAGTCATAAGATGTGTGATGCCTGAATGATGTAATGTTATGCTGTGACTCAGGATGGACGGGGCCATCCATGATGCAACCTGAAGTCCTCCTCAAAGTAAAGGTGTGATCTATGGCTGATGAGGTGAGGGATTTGAAAAGGAGTCTGTGCTTGATTTATGGACTTCACCTTGAAGTAGTACAGCTCAATTTGGTCAAAGAGAGGATGGGATCAGTGTGGGATTCACAAAGATGTGATTCCACATCCTTCCAAATGATGAAATGCTTGGTTGTTTATGTAATGCCTCCCTAGCACCTTAATTCTACGGTTGTGATACTGAGTGCTTGTTGTGAGTTTATAATTTTCGTAATGGTAATGATAATGACTCAATGACCTTGAAATGTGTATTAATTGATCACTATTCAATAACTTACAGTAGGTGAGACATAACTCTATTACAAAAAAAATGAATAAATATAGAATCAACAAAGTACAATCATATTAGTAGAAAACAAATGCCAATAATGTTCATTTATAAACATTGATTAAGATTTCTTAATCTGCATGATACAGATTAATTGAGCCCTTCCTAACTGCAATTACTGTTTTGCTGTGTATAATAGTGTCATTGTTGATTCTACCATCAGATGAATGTTCACCATCTTAATTTAGCATGTTAGCATGCACTTACCAATAAGCACTAAACCTAAATTCCAAGTGAGGCTGATGCTGAAGCTTTGTAGGTATTTGGTCATACATCAAAGTTTTGCAAATTGAAATTGTATACAGACATTCATGGTCCCAAGAGGATGAAGCCATCCTCAAGTTTATTATACATCCATACTTGCTCTCTGCCGATTGCAAGACCCAGGGCATAATGGGAAACGCCTGATCAAAGAGCTGATTGGCTCTTAATTTTGACCACAAACACCACATTTTGTAGAAAATCCTAATTTTCTGTGTAATTGTAATACTTAACGCTAGACTGTTGCTGTATGTTGTGCAGTGAAGGTTTCATCTGTTAACAAACATCTTGTGTGGTTGATATGAATAATAATAAAGTTTATTTCAGCCATAGCTATCCGTTTTCTATCCATGATCTGCAGACTACAGGTAGCCTACAGGTGGATCTAACAGGATGTAAATATGTATGAAATATGTATTTCCTTAAAAATCTCTGATAAAGACACCAAACAGCAGACAGACAAAATTTGACCAAATTGAAGTGGTCTCTGTTGACAGCTACATTATGTCATGTATTAAGGGAGGATGTAGATACAGAGATACAGTGAAATTATTATAGCAACTGACCATCACCAAATGAAACTAAAACATAAACACCTCATATTGTCACATTATATAAAGGAAAGGCATCGTAACACAACTGAAAACATAAAATGCTTTAAATGTTTTGTTTTTTGTGGGGTTTTTTTAACCTTTATTTAACCAGGATTGGTCCCATTGAGATTAAGAATCTCTTTTTCAAGGGAGCCCTGGCCAAGATAGGCAGCAGCAATGTTGTATGTGCAGTCCTGAATAAAAGTATTATTCAAAATAATTTGATAATTAATTTAGGAATATAAATGTCATTGCCTATTTCTGACCTCTAGGGGATGCAACTACACACCCTGCATCTCAACTAAAATCACCAAGAGTGTAGAAGGTCAGAGTTAGACTAATACTTTATATTGGTTTGGTGACTTTTTCCTCTGAAAAAATGCTGTTTTATTAGAGCTGATGGTTGACTAGATTAGTCTAATTACATACTTATTGCAGGTTGAGTTTGATGTAAATACCATTGTTAGAATCATGTGTTTTAGGGAGAGTTTTAGTATGTGCGTCCCATGGTCTAAATGTTTCAGAAGCTTCCCAGCACAGGCCAAGTCCAAAAGGATTCCTGCCATCCAACACCACCAACACCCAAATAATGCTACCACACTGACAGTTCATTCAAACAAACACAAGCCATTAAAGCTAATGTAATTGTGATTTTGCTGTCTGGCTGCTGAGCCGCCCCGTCATCCCCTTTATTATGCAGGTGGTGATGGATGTTGCGGACAGATAACCCGGGCTATTTCCAGACAGAGGAGATTAGAAGGATTAATGCAGACGAGGGTGAGGAAACCACTCACCTTCCTCTGTAACTGACAGAAAGTCATTCTGCATTTAAAGCCATTAGTAACCCTCAAAGCTATCACTCAAGTTTTCTGCAGACTTACTTATCACAATGAATTTACACAAATTCAGTGGTTCATGTTTTACAGAAACCAAACCATGGCACTGCCAACCACAAACCAAAGACCCAATGAGAAGTTTTACTGTTTGTGATACCACAATTCAGATCAATCAGATCCAT
Organism: Macquaria ambigua; assembly: GCA_008360985.2. Lineage (NCBI taxonomy): Eukaryota > Metazoa > Chordata > Actinopteri > Centrarchiformes > Percichthyidae > Macquaria > Macquaria ambigua. The sequence goes on along the minus strand of VMKM01003265.1, from coordinate 32,914 downwards.
CGCAAACACTCTATTCAGGTAGAATTAGCCATTTGAAAGCTGAGGTGAACTGTATTTTCTGGTATTATTTTCCATGTCTCAGCAGGAGTAAACAGTACTTTCTAACAGCAGACTTGCTGTCCTGTCGTGTTTCCTGTAAACACTGCTGCTTCTAAGTTGTGTCCTTTTTTGAATTTAGTGGATAGTGTATGGAGCATCGCAGCATGCCATTCTTCTCTGCTGCTTGCATCTGGGAACTATTTTCAATGTTATGCGTCTGGGTGTTGTGCCAAAATTTCACTCACAGTCAGATTTCCGCTCCCCTTGCATGTGCAAGAAAAATAAATGTCTGTGTAGCAGCTTTAGCAGTTTTGGCAGGACTATGTGTGCAGTATAGAACCCATTTATCTTTGCAACATAAGCATTTAAAAGATAAAAGCAATCTAATTAGTTAGAAAGCCATGGATGGAAACAAAGAAAGGCCTTGATAAATATTTTTTTAAGCAACAGAATACATTCTAGTGAAATTTAACCCCTACTTTGTACTTAATGTTAAAACTGAAATACCACAGAATATTTTACTTTGAAACAATCTATCTAAATGTATGTGGTTTGAATCAAAAGTCCGGAGTTTCCCATCGCTCATCTCATCTTCTTTCTTGAGTCACATGACTGATAGACCGTAACCTGATAGGACAGAGGTCTGATCGATTCCATTCAGCTCAGGGTGCTTATTCTTGGCAGCTCGAACGTTCAAGGTTGAATTTTTCATCCTGAATTTTGGTGTCTGAATTTCATCAAAACAATTTGAAGAACTTGATTTTTTAATATACTTGTTTTGACGTGAATATTTAGAACTGAAAATGACCAAATAAATTTCAGCAACTTGAAAATAGTTCTAGTTTTTTAAACCAAAACAATCACAAAAAAAAACATTGCATATGTATGTGAACTCTAAAAAGTACTTAAAATCAAGTTGTGGAAAATGCACAATTTTAAATTACCTTCTGGAAATTCCAAAGAGGGGAATTTAAACCACATAAATCAGATAGATGGTTTTCAAAATAAGATATTTCAATGTGATAAATTTATTTGAATTTCAACATCAATTATTTAGAAGTGACTACATTTTACAATTATGTACTCGCTCATAAGAAACCTTTACAGCCTTTCTTTGCTTTCACAGCTGTTATCTAATCTGAAGTCTTCATATCCCAAAATATCTGCAGCCACGACAATGCTTCCATTTCCTATAGCAATAATTTACATTCTACTAGACAGTGTTTATGATTAAAAATCATTCTGTAGCAGATTCCAACAACAGAGTACACAGTTAAAAGGACTGAAATGAATGTAGTGTGAGACTCTTTGGTTGTTATTGATGTTGCTGACGTCACTGACATGGAGGTCCAAAATTGTCAGGTTTCCATATATATACATATATATATATATATATATATATACACACACACACACACACACACACACACACACACACACACACACCATCAGACAGAAAAATAATCCCTTTGGATTTCAGAATAAGAGCATGATTTTTGTTCTGGCAAAATTCACAATGCACTATTCAGTGGAATAGTTTTTTCAGTGCATCTATAGAAATCAGCTGCCAGACACTAGACAAATTTAAATGGTGTAGAATACTATTCACTGCTAGTATCCAAGCCATGTATACAGATACGGCATCTTGCAAGGGCCTACAACAACAAGAAAACCCAGAAACCTAATTATCACCAACAATATTGTATTTTATTCCTTGAAGGATCATACATTTTTGCATTTTGTAGCCACTTTACAGATGTATACTGTAACTGCTCACAATTTTGCAAAGCATATCATGGTGTTTTAGATTTTTCTGATAACCTGCTAGGGATTATGGTAATTCATCTCAATAAACAAGACATCTTTTATTGTTATGTTATGGTTCTGTGGTGCAGTTGAACATGCCAACTACATTAAATGCTGCAGTACATTACTATGAAACGATAACGATAACACTGACAACAATAAAATCAATCATGATAAGTCATTGTGATAAATAATTGTCAATGTAGGTTACAAGTCTACAGGTTCATTCTGTAAAGATATTAGAGCCTGACTGATATATAAGACAATTTTAGCTTATCGCAGTGTTATCGGTCTCAGCCTATATGTTGGCACCAATAAATAACCAGAAAGCAGTATAAAAATGCCAAAGATATGTTTGAGGTCATTTACAAACAGTGTTGATGTCCCATAGTTTGTCCACCAGGGAGCACTGACAAGTTTTCTTTTAGCCACATTAGCAGTCTGGCTCTAGGGTTGGCAATATTGGTGGGTTTGCTGGTCCACTGCTTTAATACAGATTTAAACATCTCGACAACTATGAGATATAGTACTTTGTGTTTAGTGCTAAATAGCAAATATTATTTAGACCAAGTTAGTGATCATGGTAAACATTACCTGCTTAAAATCAGCATGTTAACATTTTCATTGTGAGATATAAGCATGCTGATGTTAGCATTAAGCTCGAAGCACAGCCATGCATCCTCACAGAATCAACAGTGGCTGTAGACTCTTGGCTTGTTGAGTTGTGAGGTGTCCTGCTCAGTACATTCAATAATCTGCCTCTTGGCAGTATATGTCTATCCCATCTATATAAATTAAGGTAGATTCAGGGACACTGGAAGTAGGGGTGCTGAGGGGGCTGCAGCACCCCTACTGGCGGGGGGGGCAAGGCAAAAAAGTTTACTAAAGAAATCAATAAAAAACTTTTGAGAGTAGCATTTTAGCGTAGGCAGTCTATAAAACGTTGTTGTTCGGTAATTGGTTGTAATCCACCCTTTTTTAAATTATTTTTATGATATTTGATTTAATTTCCAAACATTCAGTGTATTTTCTGTGTATGTGATGCACACATGGAGAGCACGTAGTTTGGCGCGTTATTTCCGTTATTTCTTGTTTCTGTCACAGATCTGGTAGTGTCACATGCTTCAAATGAGAGCAAGAGGACGCCTCTGTAGTGTGGAGTGCGGTCATCAGTTAATTCTGTTATTAATGTTTTCGGTTGCTGTGTGTGTGTGTGTGTGTGTGTGTGTGTTTTGTACAGTTCAGGTGCCTTGTTCCATTGCTACCCGTATGGTGTGGCTGTAGCTCAGTCAATAATAAATCGTCTTCTGATTGGGAATAAACCTGCGTTCCGTGTGTGAACTGTCCATAGCTGAACATGATATGTTGCTTTGACATACAATATGTTGGTTTGCTGTCTGTTGTAGTGTAAAACGTTCTAAAGCTGGTGTAAAATGCTGTTGGCCAGTTAAATTAATACAAAAACCATGAATGTTGCGCAGCATTTAATATGACGTCATTATATAGACTTTCTCTCAGCACCCCCAACTCTGAATGACTTCCAGCGTCCCTGGGTAGATTAACACATAGTATAACACAATACAAACAGCACCACAAACCACAGCCTCCAAAATGACCCACCGCAATGGCTTTATTTTGAAACTTCATGGCGGAAATACTTGTGAGCTCAGCTAGCTTGACAGCTAGCCTGTGCACCGAGTTTCCTTGCTGCTGCTGATAAAACGGTTTTGTTCAAGGCTTTCTCCTTCATCACTTCCTTCTTTTAAGCAATGTGTTGTCAAGCAGGGAGGTGAGAGGAGCCCGGCTCTTCACTCCATGCGGCTCAGGAGACATGGCGAAGCGCACACTGAGGAGGAACCACACCGGGTCCACGGCAGCGGCTCAGACGTTACCTGCAGCACGACTACAACTATTACTGACGGAACACAATGGTGACGGCTTCTAAAGTTTTGCACACATCTCTAGCTTGTGTCACAAATGGCTGGTTCAACTTTTCACTTACTGCCATTTTCCTAATGTCGATGGGATCATAGCGACGCAGAGTTTGTTCTGCGTTTCTTTTCTTCCAGGACGTCTGTCCTGTAAAGCCGCTTGCCTCAGGCGTAAATCTGGCGCACTGTCCCGCAGTGGCTCATAGAGCGCCTCTTTAATATTTAAAAGTCGAGTCAGTGGAGGTTAACATGGGGGCAAAGCAGAGCAGCCCGACTGCTAATCCAGCTGCTAACGGACGGACCAGAGCCTACTCCGGCTCGGACCTACCGTCCAGCACGTCCAGCAGCAACGGCAGTAACGTTAGCAGGACTACCGCCGGGGGTTTGAGGTACCATGCGTATAGCGCGTCCGGAGCCTCTGGAGCCACGTCCAGCACCAGCCAGCATCTCGGAGCCAGGGCCAGGTCTGTGGGGGGCTCCGGGGGCTCCGGAGGCTCCGGGACCAGACCTCAGTCCAGCATCAACATTCCGAACAGCAGTGGAGCCTACAGCTCCCAGGAGTCCGGCGGCAGCAGCCCGGAGGAGGACAGGGAGCGCTCAGGCGAAGGCCACGAAGGTCCCCGGCTGTTGATAGGATCACTACCAGCACACCTCTCGCCTCATCTATTCGGAGGTAAGAGGGCAGCGCCGCTGTGTTGTGTTGACACAGCTCAGTGACTTACTGAACCGTAGTGACACTGACACATGATTTTTTTACAGCAGGGCTTGGCAGATGGTTCAGGATGGGGGCCATGTTACCAAAATGTTGGTGTGCACATGCAAAATCAAGTAGTGTTTTTATTTATTTTGCAAGAGATCTAGTTAATATGACATACAACTGATTTCAAACCAGAAATCGTCACTATCTGAAAACATATCTGGTCATTAAATGGAATGACCAGAGCTAGGACTTTAGATTGTTGAGGTCAGGTTAGAAAATTTTGATCAGACACCAAAACTAAAACGTATATAGCCTAATGTATAAAATGTTAAACTTGTTTGGATTTGTTGTATTCATTCATTTAGAAAACTGTTTAATTACATTTTCTGTCAATTGTATTTCCCAAAGTTTGTTTTCAAAGTCTGTCTTTGCATTGGCCAGGAAATACTCTTAATTTATTTATTGTCCTAAAATAGTCCAGTTTAAATAAATTGATCATAAAAATAGTGGAATCAGCCATTAAAATATCCACTGCATGTTAGTTTTATAAAATTGTAAAATGTAAACTCCCCCAGGTTGCTAAAACCCCTAGATTCTCATAATTAATACTGAAGGCATGACCTCAGTGTCCTCAATGATAGCTATAGCTCTGAAGCTAAGTCGTGGGGATGAGTAATGCTCAAACTATTAGTCAATTTATTGATTAAGCAATCAACAACAATTTTGCTAACTGATTAATTGTTTGTCATTTGTAAAGCAAATATCAAACATTTTATGGTTTCAGTATCTCAAATTAAACCGTTTTGAACAAAATACAACAAACTTCTCCATGCATGAGTGTTTAAAAAAGTAACTGCCAAAATGAAATACAGCCAAAAGTTTAAACGGTTTTATTTAATGCGGAGAATCTGACAAACCATTTTATGCCATCTTTTCAACTTGATCCATACTTATTAAGCACTGAGATTCAATAACCAAAGTTGTGTTGATATAACTAACACAGACACTGATGGAGATGCTGGCCAGTGAGTGAGTGGCCCCTGCTGGTTTTAATGGCATTCATGTGTGAGGATGATGACTCACATGTGAGTTAAGATAAACATTGTGAGCCTCCTTGTGAATGTCTCCTTGTTGATTTCATTGATCAGCCGTGACAGCTGCAGTGACTGAAGTCATCTGATCACTGAAAGTTCACTTAGTTTAGGTCCAAAGATTGATCAAGTGACTCAGTCAGCTGCTTTGATGTCAGTACCAACTCTACAACACCATTGGCAGGTCAGTCGCAGCTCTCCTCAGCTCATGCTGAGGTTATCCAATTAGAAGGCAAAGCTGTTTTCAGCTGTTATTTATGATACCAATCTATTCGTCTAAATGATGTTCTGTGTAATATGGTAATGAAATGCCTGATATCTGAGATAATTCTGACAGCATTTATTGTTCAGCCTTCATATTTATGAAATTATTTTATATACATGGAGAGAGAAGAAGCAGGAATAAAAGGCACATATTTCCGTTGTTGACAGTGTGACAGTGTCCAACATAACATTTCTTCCCCACTGGCCCACTTGGCCAGTAGATCAGAGTTTTGCTGGCCCCTATATTTTCACTGACCTGGCAGCCAAAAAATGGAATTATTATTATTATTATTATTGTTGTTGTTGTTATCCATCCTTGCGTGACACAAACAACATCTTGAATAGTGAGGCAGTCCATACATTTCTTAAGGATGAGAACAATAAATCAAACACACCTTTCCAGGCACTCTGTGTGTTTAGGAAGTAGCTAACAACACCATCATCTGATGCCAGTTACAGCCCATGGACGTCACATTGCTTGTTTAAACTGCTTTAGATTTATGCAACAAACGACTGCTGACAGCAGTCCCAGCAGGTGTTGCATCAGTGTCGGTTGTCGCCAAGCTAACATTTGCGGTAGAAGACGTCTCTGCCTCTGGGTTCTCTTCAGAGTCAATTAGTTTAGATTTCTTTGGTAAATCCAAAATTTGCGAGTAAGCTTCCTTGTTTTCCTTTTGACATATCTGTATGCTGACTACAAAATAGAGAAATGAATGATGGCGATTCGGCACGCAGACTGAGTGGGACTAAAGAAGTTTGTTTTTTTCTGATCCTTGAGTTAAAGTGAGTGAAGATCCATGATGACGAAGATACAAAAAAATAGAAATGTATGACAAAAATAGCATATTGTCAATATCATGTTTTCAGAGGAGCTCATGTTTTATTAAGAGGAGCCAAGTTCTCTCCTGGCTCCCAAGTAGTTCGCAACCTGGTTTTGGGTCTATACACTATAATGTAGGGGCAGATTTACAGTAGTTCTGAACTGTAATTTACCTTCGACATGCCACATCAGTGATATATTGGGATCTCACGCACACTCTGTTCTTCTTTAGAAGAGCAACCGTCTTTTCATAAGCGGTGAAGGACTGCTTACTCTTCACGGTGTGGTAGGCTGTGTTAATAAGCTTCTCCATCCGCTGGTGACTCTTAGTATTCACCCGTCTTGCCCAGATGTTAAGCCCAGATGATGACGAGTTGTCCGCCGTCTGCTTGGCTAGCATACACTGCAAGTGGTTTCGACTTGGTTTTTACTGGCTAGTCACTGGCCCAGACGGGCCAATCAACTTGCCCTGCATAAACTTTTACTGGCCTCGGGCCATTGGACCATCGGTTATGTCGGACCATAATTAGACTGTAAGTAGACTGTCAGAACCTAACATCAGCTTGTACAAAAGAGTTCTCATGTCCTACCTGTTACCAAAAAATACTTTTTGTTTCATAATCCTTAGAAATACTATTGTATATGAAATATTTATAATAGTCTGTGGCCTCATATCAGATATCTAACATGCATTCATCGTGTGGTGCCAACTGTCTCCCCACCAACTTCCTACCATCTTCACTTTCTGACTTGTAATTGGACCATCACTGGACAAGATTTTGGACCTACCTCTCTTTATGACTTGGGGTAGAAAACAAGCCAGAAGGACAAAGAGCTTATGAGATCAATATTAAAAGTTGTTTTTGTGTCTTAATCTTAATATTGATAATACTATTAAAATCTGTATTTACACAGTGTGTCATGTGTGACGTTTTGCCTGTTTACCCTGCAGTCATCTCTAATATGAGTTTCTGATCTAACGTAACACATTTGGCATATATCTGGTGTCTGGTATATTCTGAGTGAACAGCAGGATTTTTATACATGCTGACATTATTAATATAATATCCAGCATGAGAGAGTTATAGCTAAATGCTTAATTTCTAAATACTGAAAATGTCCATAATTAAACAATAATGACATTGCTCCGCACGCATCCTGGACTGTCTATAAAGGAGAAACTTGTTTATATTGACTCACTTTAGTGATAATTCCATGTGAGATGTTCATCATCCCACTGTCTCTTTAGTCTTACTATTTATTTCATCATATTGCATTAAGCACAACAGAGGTAGGTTATTCATGTCAATGTGCAAGTGAGTGTATTTACTAAAACAAACACACATGCATGCACAGTACACACACATGCGGCAGGTTGTGTACACAGCTTGTTAATGTGAGTGTGAGTCAGCAGACGGGCATCTAATAATTAACTCAACTTGTTAAGTTTCCTTCCTCTATAATGGTGCATGGATGAATCCATAGTGCATGCACGCACACACACACACACACACACACACACACACACGTATATCTGTCTACAGGCTGTGTTAGCAGTTGGTGTGGTGTTCTCTCTGTTAATGATGTCTAGATTGAACAGCCTCAGCAGTCAGATGAAAATACAGATTCAACCCAACAGTAACATTCAACCCAACAACTAACTAAATAGTCAGTTTGTTCCCTGAAGTGTGCTGAACACTGACTGAGAGAAATATACAGATTAAGGTTAACCTGCACCAAATTGATTCTACACAATGACCTGATGAATGGCATAACAAGACCTGTATTTCAGTGTTTGTGTGTTTATATTGAGTTTTTTTAAAGGAACATTACCACAAATGAAGTACAAAAGACAAAAAACCACAACAATAAAATAGACACATAAACAAGAACCAAAACAGCTCGGACTAAACAAAAGCACAACATCATCTGCACAGCACCAGTATTTGAAGGAGTCATCGAGTGACCCATTCTACAGATCAAACCTGGAAACAAAAGAAAAGTCCCTGTAGCCCACTCCTTCCACCTGTATGTTAATTCATTGAAAATCTTCATAATATTAATTAAACATAAGACGTACATCCAAAAGGCAAATCAATTCGTCAAGAGTATAGTATCTGGGTCCATATTCACAAACATTCTGAGAATACTCTCAGAAAGCTCCTAACTTTGCTTAAACATTTCTAGCAAGGAGTCCTAGCTTAGGAGTGATTTAGGAAAATTCTCAGAGCAACTCTGAGCAAGGGGGGACAGAAACCTTTACCTTAGTGAGGAGGTGTGCTCGACCCCGTTGCTAGGTATGACCCATTCTTTTAAAAGGTGTGATTGGCTGAAAAAAACAAAACAAAATGCACTCTGATAATGGGCATGGAATGGAAAGTGCGCAGTAGCCTATTCACATGCTGATAGTTATTTGCTTACGTTTATTTACCATGCTGGTCATTTTAGTACTTAATCTATTTGATATTAACGGGTGGAAAATGGCTCAGCTTTTATCAATTTCTGTGACAGCTTTCCAGTCTATAGAGGTCATCACCGCTGTACTGTTGTATTTTTCCAGTTGCCATATATCTTAGTGTTGTGACCACTTTCATTTCTGCCATTAAAGTGTTATTGTTTTGGGTGGAGATGTGAGCGCATCGCCCACAAACATTATCCCTGCACCATCTAATCTGTAGCGTTTTATTAACTCACTGTCATTCAGCGTTTGGAGAATATTTCTCCTTCCTCTTTGTCTTTGTCATTTTCTCCTCTGCTTAAGAAACTCTTAAGCCTCTTAAAAGTCCTCCTCCTGACTCCTAACAGTTTTCACCTCAGGAGCTCTTTTAAGGGCTAAGATGCTTTGTGAATAACTTTTATCTTTACCAGGATCTAGTCTTAACTCTGAGGGGAAATTCTTAGAAAACATCATTATTAGAATTTCGTCACTAGGAGCAACTCTTTGTACTAGGAAGCTTTATGAATACAGCCCCTGGCTCCTATGACATGTTTTCTCCTTTTAACAAAAACTGATTCCAGACAAGCAAATAAGATTTTTTACATCATGCAGTTTGGCTATCATTGACTCAAATGACGCATTCTCTGTCATTAGCTTAACCCAGTCTTTCCCAAACTTAGGGTCGCGACCCAACATGGGTCATGGACCCGTTTTTATTGGTAAAATGCATAACAATGCTATGATATGTGAATTCATACGCTGGTCTGTTCAGCTCAAATGCTGTGTGCTATGCACATACTCATAGAACTGGGGTTACATCCAGTAACTACCTTAATCCATGCAATGTGGGCCTGCCACATTGCATGGATTAAGGTGCCTTCATATTTTGCCTCTTACATTTCCAGCACAAATTATTTTCTAGTAAACCCATTTTATGAAGACAGACAGTTAAAATAATATTGATGAAGTATCTTACAGTGTGTACATTTTCCCCGAACGTCTCTTGTAAACCAGCCTGCACTGGAAATTATCTTTGTCCTTATCAATGTTCAAATTCAAATCCCTCTGCCATATGAGCCTGAGGCTCTCACAGTTGCCATATATCGCGTTAGTAGTTATCTTATAAAAGGTGGAAGCTGAATGATTATTTTTAGGTAATTTAAAATAGTGCTGTACCATCTTGATAAGAATGTTTTATCAGTAGTAGTAGTATCAGTAGTAGCAGGGAAAGCCCACCATTGCTTCTTGTTGTATAAAGTTTTTGTAAATTAATCCTTGGTTTATTCCCATTCCATAAATAATCCTTTATAATTTGGTTGTATTGTTTCTCCAGGTATTGTTATGGGTAGTATCATTGACAGGTAGTTAAACTGTGGGGCTGTCACCATTTTAATGGTGTCAATCTTGCTCCAAAAGGTTAGATTGAGTGCCTTCCACTTCTCTAGACTGTGCTTTATCTATTTAAGGAGGGGAGTCACATTAATATGTATTATGTCTGCAATATCAGCGCACAACTGGAAATCTGAGAAAATGTTTCAGTTGTATCAAGAAGAGCCTGGGTAGAGGATGCTGGATCTAAAACCAGGCAAAGAATGTCATCAGCATATAAAAAAGGTTGATGTTCTCCTCCACCTGCCTGGACTCCCTTAATTCTTCCCTCTTATAGTTGTCGCTAACAGTTCGATAAACAATGTAACCCCCCACCCCTGTGTTCATTTATTTCACATCACTACGGATATAGAAAATCACATGAGCATTTTTAATTCGAGGTTGCTCCCTTTTGAAACCGAAATAATACCAAATATACCCAAATACAGTACAAATAATGAATAAAAATAAACAAAACGCATCTTATCTATTATCTATGTATCTCTTTGGAATCAAATAGAAGCTACCTCTGTAAACATAACATGTCAGTTTTTCCCTCTTGAACAAAACAAATGGAGTCAAAGGCTGCAGGACCTCTGTCTGCATCAGGGTTCTTTTGATCAACTATATTACAAAATTGTTTAGTATTTTCAGTTTGTGTATTTTTTCTACATTTCTTTTGGACCTGAGCAGAGAACTTGTAAAACATGGTGGAAAAAATTATCTAGTTGGCTTTTGTTTTTAACAGTTGTTGCCTTTTGAAACATAAATAATACAGTAACGGTGAAAATAAATGAAGTATTTCCGATCTCAACAAAACAAGGAGTCAAAGGCTGCAGGACCTCTCTCTGCATCAGGGCTCTTTCCACAGTCCTTTCAGTTCATATTATAGTGCAGAAATGTGAACAAGTTCACATTTTCAGTGCTCAGTCTTGACCGCTAAGGAGACAGGAAATGGCCATTTGTACTGAACACCCTTTCCAAAGGCACGCTTATAGCTGGGATACACAGGCACTTTCTAGCCACTTTCGAAAGCACTGGCATTTCTTCCACATGTGCCTTCCACGAAGCCAGTGGGTCAGCATCAGCACTGATTGCAGGAAGGGACAAGCACAGTTACACCTCAGAATCAAGTTTTTCTCGGGTTGATGGCATTGCACTTCCTGTTCCTGCTGACCTGTTCTTCCTTGCAGTGGTGATTCGCTGTAACAATCCAGATAGACTCTTCTCTTTCCTCCTGGGGGTGGTGGAGGTGCTTTGTGTTGTGAGTGCTGGAGGCTGTTCTGTGTCTGGAGGTTCTTGTGTTGTGTGTGCCATTGCTTCATCTCTGCATGCGTCGACTGTGCCAGATTCTCAGTAAAGCTTCCCTTAAACCTGGGATCCACAAAACTGGATATGTTCAGCACATTCTTCATTTCCTCTGTAGCAGGGGAGCAGGAGGCAAGAGAACATACAGTAGTAAGATGCAAGTTCCACATAGAGATGTAAAGTAATAGTAATGGTAATGATATTAATATGAATAAAAAAATAATAATAATTGCAATAATGCTAATGATAAGACCAATAACAATAATAGCAGCAGTGGGTGTAGAGCAGGAGCACGGGGGCAGCAGGTGCAACCATAGATCCAGACTCTACAGCTCTGGAGGCAGAAACACCTGCAGAAAGCAACAGAAGGAGAGAGAAAGAGGAGAGAAAGCACACAACTACAGGAAGAAGTTGAATTAGTAACATGCATTGATGGGATATGAATGTGTACAGATGGAGAGGAAGAGGAGGAGAGAGGAGCTCAGTGCATCATGGGAAGTTTCCCAGCAGTCTAGGCCTATAGCAGCACAGCTAAGGGATGGTTCAGGGCTCACCTGCGCCAGCCCTACTATAAGTAGGGAGCATAAGACACACATTTCGCCAAGGATTCTGCAACAGTGGGTTGAACTGCAGCAGAACCAGTGGTAGTCTTAGGCTAAAAATGAAAAAGAAAAATGAAAATAAATAATTCATGCCAAGATGAACTTTGATTGTACATTGCAGTAATGACTTTCGTAGATTTTTAATATTTAAAATATAGTATTTTTAATTAGTATTATTTTATTATTAATATAAGATTAAGATTAACATTATTGATCATATTACTAAGGTGGGTAATAAACTGAAGTGTTATTATGATCAACTGTCATCCATGCCTATTTTTGTATTCATTTTTATTAATCTATTTTAATTTTAATTAATCTTACATGTGGCCTGAGAAAGTCCTATCACTCTCGCCACGACTTGTCGCCCCTCCAGCGCTTCGCGGCCTCAGGGCAGAGAGCCCCAGGCTTCAGAGGCAGCTGCGACACCATCGAACAGCGGGATGAGTGGCTAGTACACCACACACACACACACACACACACACACACACACACGCTACTGTCCCCCTTCAAAAGTTATTCCTCACAGTTTGTCATCATGCCTCTTTGCCACTCATCGATACAAGCGCCATGGCATTGAACATAATGAGCCCGAAGCTCTGTGTGGAGCCGGGACGTGTTCACACGTGTTTTGTACTATATGCTGCTGTAGGCAAAGGAGGCATTGGAAATGTATCACAAGTTGCAGGATTTTCCTCCACTGAATCAGGCTTTCACCATCTGAAGGGACAAGCACACGCATCTGCATTTGTAGAACAGCCAATAGAAATGTGAAAGAAATGACCTGTTATCAGCCAAAGTCTCCCGTCACGGGCTAGATTTTCTGAAGCCTGAAAACAGAGGCAAGAGAAGATGCGGAAGTAGAAGTTTTCTCTCAGACCACTTGAATTACAATATGCTGAATGGTTATTATGGAATTTTTGCCCAATGACACCAAAAAAAAACTGCCTATTCCACCTTTAAGGTAACATAGACACTGCAGGGTTCGACATTAACCATGGCCCATATACAACCATATACTGCGAGCCTTCACCAAAGCAATGTTACATTTCCACAAACATCCCGATTCCTTCACACCTTTTAGTTCAACATTCTATGATTCTATCTGTGTGAGGAAGTGAGCGAGAGAGAGAGAGAGTGAGTGAGAGTCACGGGGGAAAAGCGAAAGTTGCTTTTCGGTGAATGTCGTGAATCTCCTCCTACAGTGTATTTCTGTCAAAATTCTGCTCAACTGCCAGGACCTGTTGCAAGGACCTCACATTACATCACTGGTGACGTGGTTGTTTACTCTAGTCTTGCTGGACCGAGCAAACGCTTAGAAGTTTGTCTGTGAACACACCACTCTCTCCCTGCACTGTGGCTCATTTTGAGCAGCGAGTTTTTCTGTTGGCTGAATTTATATATAAATATATAAACCATATATGGTTTCGACTTTTAACATCATTAGCTCTGTAGGTTATGTATGTTATGTCTTTTTACGTTGTGTTACGTTATTGTGCTCCGTGTCAGAGCAGCTTCTCTTACGCTAGATTTCCACTAAATCGACGGATCCCATTCATCTAGTTGACGCTCTCCATAAGCGCCGGCTGCCGGTCAAACTGCTGACTAATCAGTCCAGCCGGCTACTTTTATTATATACATTTTTGATGCTAATAAAATAGTTTTAATTAACAAGTTGCGATTCGCTATGCATTACATTTTACGACCACTAGCATCCACTTCAAAACAATGCAAGCATGATGATAGAGAAACGTGCCTGTCTGTCTGTGTCCCGCCCCCACAGACATGATGTGCTTAATGAATGAACGAATGAATGAATGATCTTTATTTACATTGTGCTTTTTACAGCAGACCCATCTCTAAGATGCATTGCAAACACACACTAAAACAGGCAATGTTGTCAAAGTACCAGGCCTGTGTCATGAGGAAAGTGTAAGCTCTGCCGATCAGCCTCACACTGCAGATTTACAGTTTAAAATGTCCTAGAACGCTTTTGTATTTTGTTGTCATTGATCAATTATGCAAACTAATGTCAGATGCCCCAAATCATATTTTAAAAATAAAATCTGATGTAATGGAACTTCCTGCAGTAATATATATAATCAAGTATCAGTGTATATGATGGAATAATGGGATTAGAATGTGCCAGAGGTCACCAAATTTGGGATTTTATGGACAAAAATACATAACTTTACATTTGGGCCACCAAAAATGTACTTTGGCCACCAAATTTAGGGGCTTGGTGGCCCGTGGGTCAATCCCTGACACTTCTTTCTTTTAACAGGATTTAACAGGCTTTGGTGAGTTCAAACCAAGTTACATTACAATGATTGTCCTTTTGTCTTTATGTAATAATAAAACGTATTTTTAAAATTACAATGACGTAATTATCTGCACATGCAGCGCTTGTACATTTTCATGGAAGTTGTTTTTCTGTGCTCACAAGGTTTTGAATTTGTAAAACTCATGAAGGTTTCAAGTACTTATAGCAACTGCTGTAGTGGAGCTGACTTGTCTTGGAAATCTGGAAAGTAAACCCTAGGAACACACTTCGTTTTTTCAGACTGATGAAAGAAATGCTGAACAAGAGATTGTATTGAGTTATAAGCTAGTGGAACAGAGGCTAGCCCAGACATGAGGTCATGACTTATGCTCTCTATTTCCCTCAGGAGTTGGTGGAAAACAGAGCTAAAAGGAGAGCGAATATTGGACTTGCATTCATCAGATGAACATAAACACGACTCAAAATGAACGTTAATGTTGCTTAGTGTCCATTGGATGTGTAAATTGGCAAGTTTGCTTACCATATCAATTTTACAAGGCCATAATATGTCAAATGTGTGTGATTTTGAGCTTTTGTGTAGTTTTAATGCAACTTAAAACAAACAGCAGGAAAGCAATGAACAGTTACTGGCAAGACCAACATGAGTAATACCCATTTAGTTAAACATTTTGTGAGTTTCATGTGGTTTATCGTCCATTAACACCCCCAAAATTACAAAATGGCCGCCAAGATTACTGTTGATGTTTTGAAACTGTGAACTGTGTTGAGTTTCAAACATAAGCAGTGAGCTGGGCAGACATTTTGGGATTAGGGGGCGCTAAGGGGTCAGTGAGTGCTTATTTAAACATACTCAGAAAATATTGCACAAGTTGACAATAAATGTGCAGAAATACAGTTGCAATGAAATTCATCTTTGCATAGAACATTGAACGATTGAAACATTCCATCTCCCCATAGGCCCACATCTCCTGTGTTATACACCCTCAACCTTGATACTAGCTACCTCACATTGAAACTGAAGACACTATAAATTCAATTAGTCTGTTGTGTGGCAACATTTTGGCAGTTGAGCAAGGAAATGGCAGCGAGACAACTGAAAAGACACACTGCAGCCTATAGGAGAGCTTTGCCTTCCAGATAACACGCAACATGCTGAATCATGCACATGCACAAAAAAAATCTCTGGTAAGGTACACTATCTCCTCAGGCTGCCACAAAAAGGTTTGGGTTGAACTCTATATTTCTTCAAATCCTTAAATCAAACCTAATCATAGCATTGAAACCCCCTGGGTATGTACTGGCTATGGACACCCTGCATGTGCAGGAAGAAGATAAAGTCATAGTCCAAAGTCTGTAATCACTATGTTTGGGTTGTTTGTAGAATTTCAGTCCCTGCTAGACTGTAAGCTGTGAGCTCATAATGGAAATGCTTTCCTGTTGTCAGTGTGTGATTTGGATGGATATAGCTTCCTATTACAGTGTGATAACAGCTCAGCAGCCTGGTTTTACCAAATGGATACAGTTCTAAATTGCAAACTTTTGATTTCATGGATGTGCTCATAGTGGACGTTGCCTGGGCCCAGAGAAATTGGATTTAAGGACCTTAGTTGCTGCTTCCTGTTCCCCTGCAAAAAGTAATTATAGCTGGGTTAAAAAAGGTTAAATAAATCAATCCTAAATGTTGTACAGAGCAGTAGATTCTCTAAAGCGTATTCTGTACATATCGCTCTAAAACATTAGCAACACCAGCTGTAATATTCATCTTTAATATGCATTTGCAACAAACTGTTATCCATTTCATACAGAACCTCCTATACATTTGTATGACTGCACAATGTGATAGTCAGTCACACCTCAGCAGTGGTGTTATCTTGCTCTGATTATTCTGTGTTTTCCGAAAGTGAAGTGTGGTCAGCTCTGCGGACATAACACTTCATTATCAAACAGTCAGATTTTCATGATATTTGCGGAGCATATTCATGCTCCCATGCTAATACACCATTTTGAATTTTAAGAGCCCATGCTCTTCTTTTAGCAGCAGCCTCAGACTTTTCATTTTTAGCCCCACTACTTTTATGGCTCCAAGAACAGCAAAATTGCCTGTGACATTCTGTCCTACACATTGGTATTCTATGTATAATTGAGGGACGCTAAGGGTACTCCACTCTTGTTTTAGTGGCATATGCCGACTCTGAGTGGTATGCCACTGTTGACTGTTGGTATGCTTCCGCTGATCTACTAGCATATGCCATGTAAAGGTTCAGTATGATTGAAACCAATTACGTCGTGTACGTCTGTTCTGAATGGCCACAGTCGTCTAAAAGCCTGCCTTCATAGCCTCCTGCTGCATTCCACTGCCTCCCTGATCTCTCTTTAAAAACTTCTGCGTGTCTTTGTAGTCTTGACCCAGGGAATGTTTTCAAATGCATTCATGGTGCTGCACTCAGCTGTTCACATGAAAAGTGACAGAAGTATTTAACTTGAGAGAGAAGCTGACCAATCACTGCGTAACATGGATTGTCTATTTTGAAAAGTTTCTAATTTTGTTGGACAGGTTTCAGATATTGTTAAACAAACACTTTTTCCCTGCACACCCACACAGGTGTTTTCAGTTATGGCTGATTAGACCTCTGTCCAGGCTGAAGAGGATGTCACCATACTTCATATTCTAATAGACATAATGAAGGTGTAATTTGTCTTACCTTAACAGGTGCAACAACAGTAGAGTGAAGAAGATGACATCAAGCACAGTCTGTACACGTAACTAGCTGCAGTGTTGTGCAATATGCAATGGGCCACTGATTTAACACTAGATGGCTGGCCATTACTTCACATATCCAAAGTTTTTAAAGAAGTGGTATTTGTCAGTGGAACATGAGTGACATGTCTTTTATAAGTGGCGCATGTTGTTAGAACAGTAGCAACATACCAATAGCCTAGACAACAATGGCATACCACTAACAATCATTATAAACCACTACAAAATGAGAAAGACCACTTTTGGATCTCAGCACTGCTGATATAATGAATATTACAGCATCTTAGGGGAGTTAGTAGGGCTTTGAACCTTTAATCATGTTGTGTTCTTGTGTGTAGGAAATCCTTTTTTCCCAAATTTTAAGGAAATCAGAAGCTTCCAAATCCAAACCAACACTTTGTTTACTGTTTCTTTTGGTGTCATAATGCAAAGAGGATGTTGAGAAATAAATCGTGTGGGGCACATAAAGGAGTACTATAGTATCTTTCTAGGACTGAATCCTTAAGAACTACAAAACAGAAATTGGTAGATTATTACACCAAGGCCAGACTGCAAACAGCACATGCAGCATTTATCCGTTTGATCTGTGGTTAAACAGTAGTAACTCACCTTCAAGGTCTGATGGTTAGCTGCGACACCAACCAAACGATATCAATGAATACTTAAGTTCAATTAGAGTTTAATTATTTGTAAAATGCACTATTAAATGTTATTTTTGATTAGTTTATGATATGGTACTTAAGAATCAATCCAACAAAACATATCAGAAGCAATAAGTAGCTGGCTTGATGACACTGTGAAGGCTTAGCCCCTTTCAGCCAATTTAAGGTTCATTATGATTTGGTGAAAATTATGTTTAATGATACCTAATCAAATGACCTATATAGTAGATCAGTTACTGCACTGCTTTGTTATTATATGCCATTGTTAGAAGTAATCATCAGTATTAATGGTACTTCCAATATGCACACTGTTGGTGCTGTAGGGGAGCTGAAGAGAGGCAAGGCACTTGGGAGCACGCATAACGTCATCCTTTGGATGTTGTTGGAGTCTTTTACATAGAAGTCAGTCCACAGGCTGTTATAGGCAACTGAGAAAGTCCGGGAAGGTCTTATTTTTTAAGTAACATTACAATCCATTCACACATTGGCAATACAAAGTTTAATACATGTAAATTGCTACATATAGTACCTTTAAGTTAAGATAGAAAGAGTATAAGAAAGGATTTTTCCCGATTTAGTATTATGGAAGCTGGATTCTCAAAATAAAAGACCCCAGATGTTAACAGGAGCTTACTGGGTGGCCACAGACAAGGCTGGATTTACAAAATAAAAGCCCCAGATGCTAAGTATATAATTCATTTCAGATTTCTGCATTTTCGGGGGACAGTTTTTCGGTCAACCACGAATGTTAAAACTTGCTCTTTAAAGGTGTTTATGCTTCTATTTTTAAGCTACAGAAACCATTCAAATGTTAAAACTTGCTCTTTAAGGACATTTATGCTACATTTATTCTATTCAACTTTTCTCTACCATTTGTAATTTTTAAAATATTGTGTAAAGTGAAAACCTTTAACTATATTACAGTTTAGCTTCCAGCTTTTCTAGCAATGTATTTCAGATCTTAGCTTCTTTAGTTAAAGGTGGGGTAGGCAGTTTTCTTTTGGCATCATTGGGCAAAAATGCCATATTAACCGTGCAGCATATTGTAATTCAAGTGGTCTGAGAGCAATTCAATTCAATTCAATTCAGTTTTATTTATATAGCACCATATCATAACAAGTAACAAGTAAGTTATCTCAGGGCACTTTTTCATATAGAGCAGGTCTAGACCGACTCTTTATATTTACAGAGACCCAACAGTTCCCACCATGAGCAGCACTAGCACATGTAGTCTAATACTAAGAGCAATATTATAGTAGTAATACTAATAATAAGAGCAATAACAGTAATAGCAGCAGTGGGTGCAGAGCAGGAGCACGGGGGCAGTAGGTGCAACCATAGATCCAGACTCTACAGCTCTGGAGGCAGAAACACCTGCAGACCTCTACTTCAGCCCCCCCCTCTTGGCTCTGTTTTCAGGCTTCAGAAAATCTAGCCCGTGACGGTAGACTTTAGCCAATCACAGGTTATTTCAGAGAGAAGGTGCGTTTGTATTGGCTAAGCTACAAGAGCAGATGTGTGCACATCCCTTCAGACAGTGAAAGCCTGATTGAATGGCGGAAAACCTGCCGGAAATCCTGCAACTTGTGATAAACACCTCCTTTGCCTACAGCGGTGTATAGTACAAAACAACACCTCCCGGCTCCACATGGAGCTTCAGGCTCATTACGTTCGATGCCATGGCGCTCGTAACGACGAGTGGCAAAGAGGCATGATGACAAACAGTGGGGAATAACTCTTGAGGGAGAACAGTGGTGTGTGTGTGTGGTGTACTAGCCTCTCTTCCTGCTGCTGGATGGCGTTGCAGCTGCCTCTGAAGCCTGGGGCGCTCTGCTCTGCGGCCGCGAAGCGCTGGAGTCGCGACGGGAGGGACCGTGGTCTCAGTGAGGCTCACGCTGCGGACAGTGAGCCCTACAAGGGATACGGTTTTGCAGGGGAACCGACTCCTTCTGCTGCTGTCGAAGTTGTGGGTTTGGTGGGAGGGGCTTAGCTGAGTGATACGAGGCAGCAGAGAGAGAGGCGGAAGGTTTTGTCTAGGTTGCACAGATTTTGCCTACCCCAGCTTTAATGCAGTTCAGCTTCCAGGTTGTTCATCAATGCAATGCATTTGAGCATCAAGATTTTTCAGGCTTCTGAATTTTTAGCTGTATTTTGCAAATTCATTTCAGCTGTCAGCATTCACATGCATTTTCTACAGGAAATGCAATTTTTCTAGTTAATTGTGTTTTTGTATATTTTTTCCCAACAGTAGCTGCAATATTTAATCCTTTGTGATGAAAATCAGAAGGAAGCTGTTTCTGCTCCGTGAGATTGTTTAAAGAAGCTTGCTGATGTAGTCCATCTGCAAAATGAGGATGGATTTGTTGCTGTTTTCTGCAAAGAGCTAAAGCCAGATTGGAGCTGTCTAAGAAGTTAGTGAGGAGACAGAGCACTGTCTGACACTTTTTTACTGTTGCTATCATTATTCATTACACACTCATACTGAGAACAATAATATTGTGTCTTACTGGAGAAATGTCCACAGGTCAGTGTGAGGTTTCAGGAAGTCATGCACCACAGAGCTGAGCCATGGTGGTGTTAGTGGCTGAGTCAGTCCAGATTAGCTGAAATCTATGTTGATGAGATAAGCCAGTGTCCCTTCATTTGACTACTGTAGCAGCTGTGACATCACCTGAAGGTTTCTGAAGAGAGGTCTTGAAGCTTGGGTTTGCTATTCACTTCCTCCTTTATAAGTTGGAGCGTACTTTCTCACCTCCACTAGCCAGTCGCTGCGTAAAGTGGTCTTGATTGTCTGTTTTGGAAAGTTGAAAAGATTGTGAGACTTGATGCCCTCGATTTTGACGTAAGAAAGGTGGGGGGTAGACTGTTTTGGACACTCTTCAATGATCTGACAAGCACTTTGTCTGAAGCATACTGATGCCTTGAGGGCTGGGTTATGCTAGAACTCGTTGGTACAATGTATCGTCCAATAGTGTAGGGCAATTGGACGAATAAATCGGCTATCGGCGATCAAACCTCCTTTGCGTCGAAACCTACTCTTTGATGACCCTTGTTAACAATGTTATACATAACAGCCCCAATTACTCTATTTTAAGCAGAAATAAGACATGCAACAACTAAAGGTATTATAATTCAATGAGCATCTACAGGGCCCTAACTATTATTGGGTGCACCTAAATTATGTGCTGGTGCAAATCAGTGGTTCTCAACCTTTTTTGGGCCAGCGCCCCCCTATCCATAATCCAGGTCCCTTACCGCCCCCCATCAAATAAAATGTAGACAAATTGTCCTCCCTGAATATTATTATTCTGTTATATCATTAAAAAAGCATGTCATTGAATGCCAAATAATAATGATTAGTATTATGATTATTATTAATATTATTAATTATATTTATATTATATTTAGTTCTTTATTATTATTCTTATTATTATTATTCTGTGTTATATCTTTATAAAAGAATGTCACTGAATGCCAAATAACAGGTTTGATTTTAACCGGACAGGTGGAATATCATCATCATTAGTTTCCCAGGGAGCAAAAAAGCCATATGAATAGAAATGATATTGTTAAACAAATCCAACGGTTAGAAATGTGACATTCAAACTGTAATTAGGTTAGATAACAGCCAATCAGAAATGCCAAACTGGAGCATTCTTATTAATTGTTCCAATGGAAAACAAGAGCAGCCTACCGAGGAAAACGTCTGAGGCTACTGGAAAAAAACACAAGGATTTATCTTAACTTTCAAAGGAAATCAGCACTGCAGGTTGCAGAGAAGCGACTGCGGTATTTGGACTGCATGTGGAGGACCTGGCTGAATCCCTGCTCAACTATACATTGTTGGGAAAGCTAGAAGCAGCAGCCTAGTCTTCTACCAGAGAGCCGGGTAATGCTGGGCATATTTGACCCACATGCTGCCCCAGCCAGAGGTGCAGAAAGTAGCCTAGGCCTCGTTGTCGCACTGGATGTCAACAAGATGCACCTGGATAGCGGACTCGCATTCAGTCAGGTCCGCCTGAAAGGGCTGCACCACTCATCCATGTTGGCCTTAACCATCCTCAGGTGGTCGGTGTACATGAGGAGGCGGTCATCAGTAAGACCCTCAGACACCTGCAATGAGTGTAACTACCTAATTATTTTTGGTGCAGCAAAGTTGCAGCGGTAAACTCCGCCGTCTCAGTTGGAATCAAGCCGGCTGATGGTGTTGCTGAGACTCAGCTTGTCAGGTGGCAGGTGGCTGGTTTTAATATTGTTTAATCAAATGTTTATGTTTATGATGATTGTATAGTTTGTGTTAATATGCTTTGGCAACGTTGTCTTGTACGCAGTCATGCCAACAAAGTCATGTGAATTGAATAGTGTGTGTCTGGATGCTAGACGCTAAGTTGCTTTCACGGGAAGTCCGACAGCGGAAGATCCCTCTTGTAAATTTGTAACCACAGCGATACCATGGCATTCACGGTATAGAAAGGAATGCTTTCAAGAGGAAGAAACTCTTAATTTCCTTCACGGGGAATACCAAGGAAGAGGCCGTCCATTTTCCTGAGTTGACCTGGAGTTGACACAGTAAATGGCATGTTGGTGAAATTTTATAGATGATTCTCTGACGTCCCATTCCTGTCAAGGCAGTATGGCGCTGTGCGACAGAAAGCTGACACAAAAAACTGAAGTAAAGAGTTGTTGCTATGGAAATTATACATCGTCTCGTCTAGTCGCATTGGTGTAAACTGGCAGGTTTTAGAATGTTGCAGACCGTATTTATTTGAAAGTAGTTGCAAGTTTCAACTCCTCTCGCCGTGAATATTTGGTGTAAACTACGCCCCCCAAGAACACCTCACCGCCCCCCTTTCGAAAATCTTGCTTCCAGCGCCCCCCGAGATTCTCTGAACGCCCCCTGGGGGGTGGTACCGCCCCCGTTGAGAACCACTAACCTAAATCAAAAAGTTAGGCACACCAGTGCCACCAATGTAAAAAGGTAGTCTGGAGCCCTGCCAAGGATTTTGGGTTGGTGAAGCAGGGCTTGTGGGAAATATGATTTATGATCCACACAACCTCTCATATTTTTTTGATTATAATACAATCAGCAGCTTTCAACTGTTTCATTGTGTTCCAGTACAGACACTGTCAGCACAGCCCACCTGCTGATAAGACCAGACCTACCACACACACAGTCAAAGTAAAAACACTGCGGGTGGTGTACTTTCCAGACTAACTTGGCTAGGTCTACTGTGTGTGAGTGTATTCAGTGCCTGTTGTGGCAACACTCATACAGCCATGCCCCGTCCACATGTACAGCATAAATAGCCGCAGGCACTTAAAGCCTTTGTTTTTTTCTTACCCCCCTTGCTGTTTTTCTTAAGTGCTGTCCATCTGCTGAGTCTCATATGGCAGATGATTAACACTACACACCTGGTAGAACCTTTACTGTCACTTGTACTGACCACAATTGTGGAAGTGGAAACCGTGGCAACACATTATTCTGATCTAATATGTTTTTATTAGTAGAAAAATTTAAACAATCCTGGTGCAAACTGGTGCAATCCATGAGTTGCTTTCAGTAGCTGTTTTGGTACTACAACTGGGGGGGCGCTGGAGGTAGAAATGTTTAAATTCTACACAAAGTGGCTTTAAAATAATTGAGTTGTTTTGTGTACTTTTAAAGTATTTACTTTTTTAAAATAAAACATTATGGGAAAAATACTCATTTGCTTTGTTTCTGAGACTGAGATGAGATGGTCTTTACCACTCTCATGTCATCCTACTGTACAAAAATGAAGCCAAAATATCCCAGATACGGGCGCTGCCATCTTGCGCTGGTGACGTCATTTGGATCCAGAGTCTGGGCAGTATTGAGGTCCCGCCAATACACCCACCCGAACCAATCGCGAGCACACCACAAGTTGTCAATGATGACGTCACACCCCCTTTTTATAGCATCAAATAACTAATTAAAACCAAACTTATCAGAAAAACAAACATCAAATGACAGAAACCAATTTTATTTGACTTGTACTTTGATTTTTCAGTTTGGCCCATGTCCCATCTGCTAACATGGAGGGGGCGGGGTTTATGACCTATACTGCAGAAAAATTAATAACTTAAATCTTGTACAACCTTGTATTGTCCTAAACCTCAACCTCAACTTGCTCCCAGAGGTTACAAAATTTGCTTATTATGAAGCCAATGGGTGGCCACAATAACAAGAACACCTTCACAATATGATGTAATACACCAGCCCTTAAATAGATACTATTTTTATAAAATTTATAATGTTAATGTTTTATTGTTGTGTTTTGGGGGCATTTTTGAGGCAACTGTTTGATTGATTGCAATGGAAGGTGTTATTTTCTAGATCACCTAACTTGGACCTGAGTGGGATATATTTGGTCTTTCCACCGCTGACTCCTGGTGCTTTGTGTTTGTGTTTGTGTTTGTGTGTGATGTTAATGTTTACTGAGGAAGAGATGGAGAGACACACCGACTGATGTAGGCAGAAGGCAGTATTACATTAGCTTGACAGGAGGAAGCCCTCTCATCATTTACCCTACGGAAACCAATTTACCAGCAACTGAAAGCACATTTATTTATACCCCTCTTGTCACTGGTCTCCCCAGCCCCCTTCCCTCCTATTCTTTTTTCACTCTACTTCCTTTTTTTTTACCCTTTTCAAGTTCCTTTGAGTGCAGGTGCCAGTAATATTAATTATACATGCAACATACAGGGCAACTGTTTCTCAGCTCAGCTATCAATAGGATGACCCTCACTTGTCTCCTGCATCGACTCAGCTCTGCTGCCTCCCAGCTTTCTGTCTAGTTCTCTGACACTGACCTAAGGATGGGGATCCATAGTGAATCTGAATCCAGTAAGGAATCTACTTATTGAATCCAAATCATTTCTATTTAGATCAGCTTTCGACATTTCTTTGTAACTAAAGTTAAAAATAACTAAAACCCCCAGATTCAGTTGAGGCCTATAATCACATTTTGTTGGCTAAAAATGAAGAGAGACTACAGTTTTGACTGATCAAAATGTCATTTGATCAATTTCATGTATGACCACTTCCTTCTTGACCTTGCATGTGAAATTTCATAGCTGTGTGAATATGTATGCAGATTTTACAGCCAAAACACTGATTTTCAGATAAGAAAGTAATTGTTTGGACCACGTCTATATTTTGATTAGTACTGATGCTGTTGAAGTTATATAACTTGTATTAGATTAGAGCGTAGTTTCTTAGGTCAAATGTGAGGTATTTCATCTATGCTAATTTCAAACCACCATGCTGCTACAACTAGATAAACAATGGCTGACGGTGGGATGGTTGTAACACCTTTGAAAAAGTCTTACACCTAACCCCGTAATGACAACTAAACACATCAAATGAGGGAGGGAAAGACAGTAAGGTCTGTCGCCAAAGAATACTCTCTCTGCCGTGTGACATTGAGCAGATACTGCAAGAAATTACAAAACCTCAGAGAACAAAAGCAGAACTTTACAGCAGTGGTAAGCAAATAGCTGACGTTTTCCCTTTCATTGTTTAAAACGTTGACATAATTTTCCATTCATCTACCATATATAAGAATGTAAATACAAGGCTTGTATAAATCCCAATAAACATGAATGAATTACACATAAATAATATAATTTAGCTTGACCAGAACAGATTTGTGTCGACAGCAGTACTTTTATCCAAACCTAAATGAATCAAAGTATCAGCAACAGCTCATTATTGTGGATTACAGTCATTCTTAAAGGGATTTAAAAGTCAGTGGTGAGTTCTTTTTGTTCTTGGTGAACCACAGGAAGATGCTGAAGTGTTGACACATGCACAATACATTTCTTCAGATGCATATTTTGTGGTGTGGTCTCAATTTTTAATTCTTCACTCTTATTGTTACAACTTACCCTGGTAGTGGGGCAGGTTGTAACAATTGCAGCATTATTTAAACTACTTTTACTAGAATTACTAATTACTAATTAAATCTTTACACTTGTTTGGGGCACCACCGTCATTCGAAGAAAAATAAATAAACCATATTAATCATTAAATTGATCAGTCTCGAAAGAATTGGAATTCTTTGATACATTGACCTCTGATTCAAAGAAAACAAACAACTTCTTGCTGCTAAATGAGGACATTTATTTTTAGTTAAATGTCTAATAACTGAATTAGTGAAGGATTAACAAGGTGAAATGGTAACGGTTATATGATAAAGGTAATAAACAAACAGGAATAACAGATATTAAATGATAAACCTTACTCATTGGCAACAGTGAGGTGGAGTATGTGATTTGTTTCTTTATTATAATTTGAATTTTATTGAGTTTTATTACAAGAATATCCAGCAATAACAAAAAGGGAGATAAAAAGAAGAAAAAAAAACAGGCAGGTAACCTAACATAGATATAAGAAAGGTAATTATTTGGTTACAATAACGTGGTGGGCATTATTACATGGCAACACTAACGTAATGCTAGGGCAATTAACTTCTGTAAAAGGGTTTTATTTTATTCAACATCAAGTCTTATCAAAGTAGCCGATGGAGTTTTGCCTACTTGCCGATTCGGAAATACCACTTCAGTTCAATACTGAGGCACTTAGAAGCTTGCTTAGGAAAATGTTAAATTGTGCGTAGACTTTAGGCGAGGAACAAAAGAAACTTAAAGACATCTAGAAAAACTAAGATAAACTAAAACAATGTTGCCTGCGCTCAAGTTGAGGACCAGCCTGAGGGACGGAGGTCAGCCTCATTCTCTGACGATTGTCCTCACGCCACTCAGCTGAAGAGTCGTATAGTTGTTTGAAATTAGACAAACAAAGCAGGTAATTATCCATGTATTAAATTGTATTCTATGACTATAGTTGAGTCCATAGATGGAAGGGTTAAGGGTAAATCATGAGTAATTACCTGTAGCCTCAGGTGGCTCCAATGACCTCTTCCGTTTCATTTGCTGCCGACTGTCCTCACAGCGCTCAGCTGAAAAGTAAATATTTCCAATGCGGTTTTTATGCACTTACTTAAGACCCAACCAAGGTCATGTTAGGCCATGTGTGAATAAGATGGTGTATGTAAATGATAATTGTTAATGTTGTTACTGTGGGATGGATCAGCTAGACAGCTAGGTACTTTATTAGGATGATAATGGTAGCAACTAGTTAACAGTCAATACACTGATAATGATACTTTTGGAAAATGTTTATATAGGCTATGACACACAGACTAAACTATAACATGTGCCTATAGTGGACACCATGCATGAAATGGTTAGGCTTTACACGCATATTCACATTGTGAACTATGAGGTAGTTGCTAATAAAAACAATCATATTGAAATATAAAAATGTATGTATTAATTTCAATATACAGAGACCGTGTGTGCCGTCTGCACCATGTAGACCTTGCCGACAGCAAGAAGCATGAAACATGAATGCTGAGCTAGCTAGCTACTTTATTAGCATGCGCCAAACAGCGAATCAGCAATGTACTTCAGAATTCTTACCTTGCTTCTCTGAAGTTACACTACTGTGCCAATGTTTTTAGGCATGATGCAAACTTTAGTGTAAACTGTTGTGATAAAGCAAAATATGACCCCCAAAAAAGAACACAAACTCAGTTGGTTCAGAAAGAGTCACAGAGGTTTATTTCCACAGTGGAGTAGGTTAGGACGAAGTGGGCTGTAGTCAGGTGGCGAGGAGGAACCAGGGAGATCCAAATTGTCTTAAACGCCAGGGCAGGCAGATCCGAGCAGGTGGGCAGAGCCGAGACGAGGACAGGCTGGGCAGACAGGTACCGAGCAGGGGTGAGACCTGAGGCACAGGGAAACGGGTCAAAAAACAAGCAACGCACAAGAAGCAAAAAACCAGATAACTAAGAGGCCTAGATGAGGTTTACCACATGATCTGGTGAAGACTGGAGAGTTGAACGGGAACGAGTTTGGCGGCATTTTTTATAAAATGTCATTATAAATTGATTCCATTATCTTAACAACTTGATCCCAGAATGCTCTCAAAACAGGACATAAATACATGATGTGACTGGTGTGCATAGCCCTCTCCACAGTTTCACCAACAACTAGTTGGAATAGATTTATTATACCGGTATTTATGTTGTACAATGGGTGTTGTAAAAAAAATTAACAGTGAATTTAGATGTTTTATTCACAAATGCGTATGTGTCTATTACTGCTGACTTATCAGAAATGAATGAATGAGGGTGTGAGGGAGGATTGTGATGGGGAGAGGGGAGGGAGTGGGAAGATGCATGGGTTGGAGGCACAGACCTTTTGGACTGTATTTGTATTTGTGTTATGTGATTTTACTGTATATGGGTGGTTGTTAATATAATATATTTTTTGTTCAATAAATGTCAGTAATTGTTTTAAAGATTATACTTTTATTATGTGCAATAAAAGTGTATTTTCCTAAATTTTGAGACACCTCATATGTAAGCTAGACAGACACTTCCCCTGCTCATTACCGTGGTAAGTCTTGTCAATGATCAGTGAACTTATCTATAAAATTATAATTCATAAATCCCATTTAATAGCATGGGGTCCATGATGTGCTGATTCAGGGGCTGGAGTAGAGCTGAGTTAAGGACGATGGCTAATGAACACTGTACCCTGGGATGCTCTCCAAACAGCAGATTGTATAGGGAGCAGTGATATGGCACGGTCAAAACTGTGAGGAATTCTGGTTAACTGTGGTTTTAAAACTGTGGCCAAGTGGCTGTTGGCTTGCTTGCAGCTCTCTCAGGTATAGGGCATTGTGCAATATTTATGGTGTGTATGTTCTGGTGTTTATAGAGCTGTGTGAGATACTGCATATTAACTGTAGTTTGATTGTACATGTGTGCTGCTACGTCAGCTGTGTTCACTCGAATGCCCAAGACAGATTTCTCCTAAGGGAGACAGTAAAGGCTAATCTGATCTAAGAACTTCAACAGTGTGTGTAACATTGGCCTTTGTCAGCACAGAGAATACAATGAAGGAGAATTGATAATTGATTTTAGGACAACTGACATGAATTCTGGCAGGATCTAAGCTATGTAGATAGATTTGCTCTAACCTGTTCTTGGCTTTCATTTCATACACATCCAGATTTATTTCTTGTTAGATTCCTTGTTAGATTATTCTTGAAGAATAATGGAAAATAACACTTAATAGTTCAATAAATGAAGACATGCAAAAGCTCTTTGTAAGGACAGTGTTAGTCCAAACCAGGGAAAAATACATAAAAAAACAAGATCTCAAATAACTGAGAAATAAGATGCCTTGTCATATTGTGCAATTGGACTCTGAACCTGCATCACAATGATGTGTAGCCTAGTCTCTACAACAGCCCAGCAATAAATCTGAGCCTTGTAAAGTTTTATCATTTTCAAATGTTGTTGACATTGTGTCAAAAAGATTTTGATTGAACTCTGCTGATTTTGGAGGCAGTTGGGGTGAACAGTTATGCCAGTCCAACTCTTCCTTCCACCAGCTAGGGATTCCCAGGCATTCCCAGGCCAACTGGGTGACGTAGTCCCTCCAGTGTGTTCTTGGTCAACCCCTGGGACTTCCCCATGGCTTGGATGATAGGACAAATACATCTGCTGTCGACAATAGGCTGAATCTTTGGCAGGTGATTGCAATAACTAAGGCTTGATATGAAGCATGACACTTTGTTCTGATTTTTATAACTTGTTACAAACTGACCCTATGCCATTCATTTGTGGAGAACAACATACTTACTGTGCATTTGGCCTAATGTTAAGATACCTTACTCATTTCATTCTCTTCGTCCCTTGTGGCAAATAAGGCCACTGTGAGCTCCCACCATTGATCCCTATCCTTGGCAAGATGTCAACCCAACTTAAGTTCATCTTGACTAGCTTGTCCGTCACAGTTCTGTGCCAGGTCATGTTGGGTCATCCGGATTTTCTTTTGCCTAAAGGAGCCCAAGGAGAGCAGTTTAATCACTCCATTATCATCACTTGATGCCCAGAGCCACATTTGGTTCTTTGGTCTGTGGTACCAGACCCAGTCACTTCCTCATCCACCTCCTTCAAAAACACACCAGACGAGAAGAATGAGAAAGCAAGTAGAAAAACACACATGCTATACCACAGCAACATGCAGCCACTGTACAAGTTTTAGATGTCACATGCAGCTCGTCCTGCTTTTGTAGACTTGCCATGTGCTTCTGTCGATTTGTCTACAGCACCCTTTACAGTGTTGGACATCAATGGCAAGCACGACTTGCTCAAATATCTACACATTAATTGTTGTGGACAGTGTGCACAGAACCAGAGCAGATGATTCACGGTTTAGTGCAGGGACCATGCTAAGCCCTTAACCTGGAGGGCCATTGTGCTGTCTTTCATTAAAAGGGAGTTTTTCCTTGCCACTGTCGCCTAGTGCTGCTCATGGTGGGAACTGTTGGGTCTCTGTAAATATAAAGAGTCAGTCTAGACCTGCTCTATATTAAAAAGTGCCCTGAGATAACTTTGTTATGATTTGTCACTATATATACATAAAATTGAAATTGAAAATTCACACCAAGTTCCCACCAGCCTTGTGGTCAGGGTCTTTGAGACACACAAGTCTCTCCAAGGTAACTGCAGAAGGAGAACAATGGTTCATATAATGTATAACAATATTGCACAGTGTAACATCAGATGTACTGTTTCAGGAACTTAAGGAGATCATTACAAAACATTACTGAAATGAAACCATCACAACTGCTGTTGTGAGGTTTTCTTATGACAACATTGTCATACTTATGGCTCTTCCTCTTTTGTTCTTCCTCTTCTTACTGAAACCAAAAACTGTAAGAAAGGATGCACTCTTCTCCCCAAGCAAGTGAAAGGCTCTTCTTGTCCATCAACATGTTTTATCCCCATGCTTTTATCAGAGCATAATGTTGATGAGTTTTAACATCCTCATCAGATAAGGGTTTTCTTTTGTTTGCACGAAGAGATAGAAAACATTTAAATCATTTTCTTATTGCATCATCACCCAAACATTTCCACCTTTCTTCAGTGTTGTTTTGGGACTTTATAATTTAGCATTTGTGCCTCCAGGCTGCAGATGTTTCAGATCATGCTGCTTTGTTGTCTTAATTCACTATTTATTTTCATTAGTTCTGTGGATATGAATCCCACCACAGCAGCAGAGTTTGCTATTGGGCAATAAAAATAAGAGAAAACTGAAAGATATACATTGGTCCAGGGTTATAAGTAACACTGTTGTTATTTATGTTTACATATTCCAGCCTATGTGAGTGATTCTAGGAGAAATATACTTCAAGAGGCCAGAGTTTTAATGCTACCAAGAGCAGGTTTGACCTCAGACAGACGTACATGAGGACACACACAGCAATTTAATTTCCTGGAGAGAGCATCCCATACTGGATGAGTCATCACTGCCTCACAGGTAGTGCTCAGCTTTGGCTTTAAGCATTTTTCAGAATGACTTGTGGATTCGTGCAGAGCTGGAATTCATCCTCATCCCTCTTTCAAACAAATACACCTAGACTACACATTCCTAATTGTCAGCAGATGGCCAGGAGATCTTGAGAGATAGCATTCTGTGTGTGCATGTGTGTGTTGTAATTCACTTAAATAGGTCAGACAAGCAGTGGATAGTCCGCTTCTGGCTGTCAAATAGGGAGTTTTCCTCATATTCAACCTTCCATCTGTCCACTACGTGTATTATTCTCTTATTCAATGTGTTTTCCTCTCTTTCTTCCAGGCTTCAAGTGCCCTGTGTGCTCCAAGTTTGTGTCCTCAGATGAGATGGATCTTCACCTGGTCTTGTGCTTAACCAAACCCAGAGTGACATATAATGGTAGGACTGACAGTTCCTTTTTGACTTACTTTACAGATATAATAAAAAGAAGGCAAGGACATGAAAGCCTGGTCGGCATGTGAGGAAACTGTGTAGTTGCAGAACAATCAGTAAGCAAATACAACTATAATATAAATAAATACATGTTAATTAACTCAAAATTCTGTATCCAAAACAAAAACTAACTATAATTATATACACTATATTACTGTATTATGGGGGTGTGCAAAACAAGAACAATGCTGTCACACTGAAACAAATGGCAGAACAGAAATATATGAAAATGTCACAAAAAAAGAATATATGCAGGATATTATGTATTTAATAATGACACCCTCCTCCCTCCCAACAGGCTTATAATTATCTTACAGATGATCATCATTCAAAAAATGACTAACTTTCTCTTGAAACTAGACAATCACAGCTTTCTGGTTATGTAACATGATGCTCTGTTTGCTGTCTGCTTCCCTGTGAAATCTTGTGTAATCTTTCTGTAATATTTCCAAAACTGTAGACTAACTCTGTGGTTGCCAGGAGGCAGCTTCTCCTTTTATTTATTAATGATATGTTATACTTTCATGTATTTAATGACACCACAACCATGGTTAATGTGACTGGGGGACCCAACCTAAATATGGGCTGGTGTATCAGTTTTGTAAAGGTAACTTTAATAATCCCCACACTGAAGTTCCAGGCATGATACATGATAGAGTCAGGTTATTACAGATTTTACAGACTGCTGAGTGTTCCCTCACCATGTGCATTTAGCTAATGCAACACCTTATTTCAGCTAGCTAGCTGAGGATCTCTGGGATCCAGAGGGTGTCAGCAGGCGGAGAGCATTAAGGCACATTGGGGGGTGTGTGTGTGTGTGTGTGTGTGTGTGTGTGTGTGTGTGGGACATGTCATGTCCCATGTCCATGTGTGCTGGTGCTGATCTGGAGTCAAAAGTAGCCCAGTTCAGCGGAAAACCACAGACCTTGCAACACTGAACACACCTCATGACAC